>CAUYRT010059689.1:0-11492 GCA_963574885.1 Lepilemur ruficaudatus | reverse complement strand
GGGATTGCTGAATCAAGTGGTAGTTCTACTTGTAGCTCTTTGAGGTATCTCCATGTTACTTTCCATAGAGGTCGTGCTAGTTTGCAGTCCCACCAGCAATGTATGAGTGTTCCTATCTCTCCGCATCCACGCCAACATTTGGAACTTTGTGATACACGCCATTCTCACTGGAGTTAAGTGATATTTCATTGTGGTTTTGATTTGCATTTCCCTGATGATTAGAAATGTTGAGCTTTTGTTCATACGTTTGTTGGCCATTAGTCTATCTTCTTTGTCTTTTGATTATTCTGAATAATGCTACTATGAATATTGGTATACAAATATCAGTTCAGGTGACTGCTTTTGATTCTTTGTGTATCTACCCAGAAGTGGAATTGCTGGATCAACTGGTATCATCAATGGTAAATAACTCTATGTTTAATCTTTTGAGGAACCACCAGGTGTCCCTTAGACTCTTGAGCCATAGGTGCACGTTGGCATGTGCTTCCAAGGCCCCATCGCACCACTTCAGCTCAGGGCTGACACTCGCATAATCATAAAAGGAGAATTATATCATTCATTCTTTGAGATGTGTTCAGTATCTCTAGTCCTGTGCTGCGCTTCAGTCCCCATTGTGCCCATGACAGACCCTATCTATGCCTTTCCCCTCCCGGAGAAGCCAGAGCGGTGACCAAGGCCTGGAACAGGTGTAAGACTTCAGCGATCCCAGAGGGCAGTTCACTAATTCTGCAGGATACTCTTCCTCCTCCTGCCTGTTCACATGTGGATCTTGCTCCACAGCATTTTAAAGCAGTAGTCTGGAATTGGACCCCTAGTCTCTGACCTTCCTTTGAGACCTTCAAGGAGACAGCTAGTTACCTGGTAATGTTATTTTTTAAATTTAAACATGCACTTCCTATTTGGAATGCAATGTGGCTCTATCTCTCAAAGTTGGAAATCACAAGGAGTGTGACCTAGTGATTGCACTTCTTGCACTTGAGGATATTGTGCAGGGTTGTTCATGGCCAAACCTGTCAGCCTTTCCTTTATGACTTCAGGGGTTTATCTTTCTGAAGAAAGTCTTTCCTTCCTAGAGATTATGTGCTATTACCCTCTAAAATTTTTTCCAATATTTTCATTCTTGTTTTCTCAGCTCTTTAACCAATTTGGAATTTGTTCAGTGTTAAGTAAGGATTTGTTTGCTTTAAAACTGATAACAAAATGTCCCAAGTAATGTGTTGAATGAACCATATTTTCCTCACTGAGTTGAAGTACTATCTTTACCACAAACTAAATTTTCTCATGTATCTGGATATAAAATGGGAAAAAGTGAAGGAGAATCCTGAGTGACAGCTTTAAGTTGAAGGTGTCAGTATAAATTCATGATTGGGTGTGTGAATTTCCCAGCTCCATCCACAGGAAGAGTCTAAAAACAGCAAAACTCCAGAATATTGAATATATCTAATTCTCAGTTTGTGAACAAAAATAAAATCTTAAGCCCCTTCAACTGACTGAATGGACCCCTCTTGGCCAAGGGGACCCCAGAAATACCCTAAAGCTGAGTTGCTGGCCAGGAGAAGGGAGGTCAGACATGCCTCCCCATGCCCTCTCCCTTCTTGGACATATCATTTGTACCTTATTAACAAGCTGAAGGCTATGCAAGACAAAGCTTAAACCACACCTGCAGGTCCTCAATTTATTTAACAGATCCCTTGAGTCTAAGTCTATATCTTGTGGCTTGTCTCTAATTAATGGACTTCCTTAACTTAAAATATTCCAAGCCTTTAGACAAAGCTTCATTTCTTTAACCAATTACAAATCGAAGAATCTTTAAACCCACCTATAATCTGTAAGCGCCCGCTTCAAGATGCCCCACCTTTTTAGGCCAAACCAGTGTACATCTTCCATGTATTGATTTATGACTTTATGTTTAATTCCTGTCTCCCTGAAATGTATAAAACCAAACTGTAACCCAACCACAGCAAGACCACTTGCTGAAGACTTCTTGGGCATGGTTCTCCAGACCATGGTCACACATACTTGGCTCAGAATAAACCTCTTTAAATTATTTTACAGAGTTTAGGTTCTTTTCCATTGACAAGTTCTTGGTTTCCAAATACCACTGCCCATGAAAGAAATTAGAAATCCTCTGGCTGATCCCAAAGCCTGGGGCAGGGAAAGTCCAGGGTAAACATGAAATATGAACATCTTGTTCCAAAAAGAAGGAAGAGCTCAAAGGATAATGAGCTCATGTCAAACGACATAGAATTTAGTTTGAAGGAGATCCCACTAGCCAAATTTGAAACACTTTCGGAAACAACAACAAAGGAAAAAGAAAAAATGAAACGTATGGATTATAACCCATTGAACTTTAAAAATCCATGAGCACATAGAAATAATCACAAAAAGAGATGCAGAAAGGAGAGGGAAAGGAAGGATTTTCCTTTGCTGAATGCCAGCTAATAAATGTAGAGGAATGATAAACTAGAAAATTGCCGCTTTGTAACTCCCAGTGTAATCATCAATATAGTCAGGGTTTATTAATGGATGTTAAAACCACCAGATAAAAAGTTAAGAAACAGGATACTAACACAGTTTCAAAGGATTATCTTATAGATTATGTATTAATACCAAGGAAAAATATGTTTTATGGTAGATTGTGTAGACACAACCACTATACTTCCCCTCCCTGTATTCATTTTCTTTGGCCTTGTGACTTTCGTTGGCTAATGGGACAATAGCATACGTGGTGGAAGCAAAACTGTGAAAAACTTGTGCATTGGGAATTGCTTTCTTGCTGCTGGCATTGCTTCCATTACCATAGCAACAAGCTCAGACTGGCCTGCTGGGAGGTGAGAGACTGTGTGAACAAAGGCTCCAGATATCCCAGACACCCAAGACATCTCAGGTATCATAGCTAAGACCCAGACATAGGGGTAAGCCCACTGAGAACGGCTGAGCATGGCCCAGACCAGGAAGAACACTCAGCTAAAAGTGCTGACCTACAGAAGTTCATCAAAATACAATAGTTGCTGTTGGAAGTGACTAAATTTGGGGGTGTTTGTTATGCAGCAATGAATGGCAGATGCATAAATTGGTACCAGAAGTGTTACGCTATCATAACAAAAACCCAAAATATGTGGCACTGGCTTTAAGACTGGACAGAAGCTGGAAATGTAGTAAAAAAAACTCAGAATGAAGCTTGAAAAAAATGGCAAGCAAACTGTCAATGGAAACGATGATACAATGAGAAAACTGCTATATAGCAGCAGGAAAAATGGGACCTGTGTTATGCAGTAGGTCAACAAATGGCAGTCATATCTTCTGTACTATCCAACTTGAAAGATGGAAAAAGCATCCAACAAAATTTAAGATCTGATGAAGAAGGTTTCAAGGCAAAATGTTGAAAGTGTCAATTATCTTCAAGCTATACATGATAAAATACAGAAAATAAATTAGCTAAATTGTGTTTAAAAGCACACTTTAGAGGAAATATAGAGGAGGCAGGACTTGCTGGGATGAAAAGTAAAACTAGTTCTCCATCTTGCAAAAATTTTCAAGTGAGAAATAATTCCCTAAGGGTAAAGATAAATCAAAGGTGTGGCTTCAATACTCTTTGTTAAGACCTCAGGAAGATTTGCATGACATCAGCAAGATGGCAGAGTAGGAGATCTCAGCCTTTGTCCTCCCACATAAAACAACTGTTAGGCAGATATCCATGATAAAAAAGTTCTGGGAGTGCTCAGGAAACCAGTTAAGAAGGCGTGGCAACATAGTAGTGGAGGAGAGAGAGAGAGAGAGAGAGAGGAGAGAATATAAGGTACAAGAGGGTAGCAAGAACAGTTTCATTTTGTGTGCATCATCCCATCCCCCAGGCTGACACAGCTCATGCTGAGAGGGAAATCCCCAGCCCATGAGTTCCCCTCACAAGGAAAAGGGAAAAAGGAGGACAGAGTGGGTACTCGGTTTCCTCAGCCTTTGGGGCACTGCCTGAAGAACCTGCTCCATTTTTATCCCATCTGGGATACTGGGAAGATCAGCATAGCTGAGACATCTGGAGATGGCTGGGAACATAGGAGAAAGGCAGGAACTATCAGTATCAGTCACATGGCTGGTACCACAGCAGTCCCAGTGGCCTGCTTTACTGTCCCCAGTAACCTTTAGCACCGAGGACCTCAACAACCATCGCAGGTGCCATGAATTCCCCAGAAAAGGAAAGGCCATTGTACCTCCTTGGAGAAGAAGCCACTGCAGGGACACCCCGGGCTAGAACTGTCACACTTCCTCCCTCTGCTTACAACCACATGCATGCCTGGATCCAAAAGCATGCACGTGCTCCACATATACCTTTGCTTCAGACCCCAGACCATAGCTGCTCATGCCTATGCTCTATGCCTCAGAAGCTGATGCCCCTGCCTCAGTGGGCATGCCTGTACCTCAAACACCGCAGCCATCACCACAGCAGGCATACCTGTGCCCTAGACCACAGAGTAATAGTTGCTCCCCCTAAAACAAACAAACAACAACAACAACAACAAAAAAAAACCAAGAGGACCCCAGTGGTCTTTGCCTCTGAGGACCTAACAGCTTCTGCTATTTTCCCATACACTCACAATCTTGGCCACTGAGGACCCACACAATCTTTGCTGACACTGACCTCAGCTGGTGGAGCTGCATGGAGACTATGCCATTTATGCCTCCCTTGAGCCAAGATGGCTGCATCCACCCAACCAGCACCCTCACACCCACTCAGGTAAAGTTCTTTCCCTGCAAAAACTAGTTCATAATGTCTGAAAGAGGTGACTGCTTCCTCAAATGTGCAGACATCAATAAAAAGCTATAACAAACACAATAAATAAAGGAAAGATAACACCACCAAAGGAAAACAGTAATTTTCCAGTAACCAACCCTAAAGAAATGGAGAGTTACAAACTGACAATGAATTCAAAATAATCATCTTAAAGAAGCTCAGTGAGCTACAAGAGACCACAGAAAACTAAATGAAATGAGGAAAACAATATTTGAACAAAATAGATGTTCAACCAAGAGAAATCATAAAAAAGAAGCAAATGGAAATGCTACAACTGACAAATACAATGACTGAATGGAAAAATTCAATAGAGAGCTTCAACAGCCCACTTGGTCAAGCAGAAGAAAGAATCAGTGAATTCAAAAACAGACTGTTTGAAATTATTGTCAGAGAAGCAAAAAGAAAAAAACAAAAAAGTGAAGAAAGCCTATGTAATTTATAAGATACTGTCAAGCAAAATAATGTATGCATCATGAGAGTCTCAGAAGGAGTAGAAGAAAAGAAAGGATCAGAAATCTTATTTAAAGAAATAATGACAGAAAACTTCCCAAACCTTGTGAGGAAAATGAACATCCAGATCTATACTGCCCATAGAATTCTAATAGGCTGAACATCAAGAGATCTTGACCAAGACACATTACAAATAAGCTGTGTAAAGTAAAGGACAAAAAGATTTTTGAAGGCAGGAAGAGAAAAGCAACTTATTACATACAAGGGACTCTCCCATAAGACTATTAGCATATTTCTCAACAGAAATCTTGCAAGCCAAGAGATAGTGGGATATATTCAAAGTACTGAAAGACAAAACAACTGCTATTCAAGAATACTATACCTGACCAATTTATTCTTTAAAAATGAGGACAAGATAAGGTCATTTCAACACAAACAAAAACTGAGGGAGTTTATCACCACTACACTTGCTTTACAAAAAATGCTTAGGGGAATTCTTCAAATTGAAATGTAACACACTAAACAGCAATATAAAGGCATAAATCTCACTGTTAAAGTAAAACAATATATATACATATATAGATTAATGTAATATTGTAATGGTATGTAATTTACTTTTAATACTACTATAAAAGTTAAAAAATAAAAATTTGTTAATGGATAAACAATATAAAAAGAGGCAGACTGACTACAAGAAAACAAAGAGTGTGTGTGGGGGGGAATAAAATTGTAGTGTTTTTGTATGTGATTAAAATTGTTATAAACTTAAATAGAAGGGTATAACTAAAGATATATTATGCAATTCTTGAGGTAACCACATAGAAAAAATCTATAATAAATACACAAAAGATAAAGAGAAAAGGATCAAAGCAAATTACTACAAAAATCGTCAAATAACAAAAGAAGACAGCAAAAACGGAAAAGAGAAACAAAACAACTACAAAATAGACCAAAACAATATACAAAATGACAAGAGTAAGTCCTCACTTATCAATAATTACCTTCAATCTAAATAGGTTAAATTCACTAATCGAAAGTCATAGATTGGCTGAATGGATTAAAAAAAAAAAAACAAGATCCAGCAATATGCTGTCTACAAAAGATTCACTTTAGATTTAAAGGCACACTTTAGATTAAAGATTCACTGAGTGTGGTGGCTCACGCCTGTAATCCTAGAACTCTGGGAGACCAAGACGGGAGGATCGCTCAAGGTCAGGAGTTTAAAACCAGCCTGAGCAAGAGCAAGACCCCATCTCTACTAAAAATAGAAAGAAATTAATTGGCCGATTAAAAATATATAGAAAAAATTAGCCCGGCATGGTGGTGCATGCCTGTAGTCCCAGCTACTTGGGAGGCTGAGGCAGAAGGATCGCTTGAGTCCAGGAGTTTGAGGTTGCTGTGAGCTAGGCTGATGCCATGGCACTCTAGGCCGGGCAACAGAGTGAGACTCTGTCTCAAAAAAAAAAAAAAAAAAGAAAAGAAAAAAAGATTTAAAGGCACCCATAGGCTTAATGTGAAGGGATGGAAAAAGATATTTCATGCAAATAGTAGCCAAAAGAAAGTAAGAATGGCTATATTTATATCACACAAAATAGATTTTAAGTCTAAACCAGTCTTTAGAGACAAAAATGTCATTATATAATGTTAAAAGTGTCAACTCAACAAGAAGATATAACAATTATAAATATATACACAACCAACATTAGAGCACCTCAATATATAAAGCAAATATTGAAACGTCTGAAGACAGAAATTGACAACAATACAGTAACAGTGGGAGACTTCAATACCCCATTTATAATTATAGATAAAATATACAGACAGAAAATCAGTAAAGAAACAACAGACTTAACTCCGTAAACCAAATGGACCTACCAGACATACACAGAACTTTCCACACCAAAAGCAGAATGCACATCCTTCTCAAGCACACATGGAACATTCTCTGGGATAGACTACAGGTCACAAAACAGGTCTTAACAAATTTAAGATGACTGAAATCATTTCAAGTATCTTTTCAGACTACAAGGGAATGAAATTAGAAATCAGTAACAGCAAGAAAACCGGAAAACTTACAAATATTTTTAAATTAAACATCATACTCTTGAGAAACCATTGGGTCAAAAAGGATATCAAAAGGGAATTTTATAATAAAAGTATCTTGAGCCAAATAAAAATGAAAACCCAACATACCAAAAACTATGAGATGTAGCAAGGGCAGTACTAAGAGGGAAGTTAATAACGAGAAATACCCACATTAAAAAAGAAGAACGGAGCACAGTGGCTCACGCCTGTAATCCTAGCACTTTGAGAGGCTGAGGCAGGAGGATTACTTGAGGCCAGGAGTTCTAGACCAGCCTGAGCAAGAGTGACACCCCGTCTCGACAAAAAATGGAAAAATTAGCCAAGCATGGTGGCACATGCCTGTAGTCCCCGCTACTCGGGAGGCTGAGGCAGGAGGATCCCTTCAGCCCAGGAGTTTGAGGATGCAGTGAGCTGTGATGATACCACTACACTCTAGCCTGGGAGACAGAACAAGACCCTGTCTGAAAAAAAAATCTCAAATAAACAACCTAATTTTATACCTTGAAGACCCAGAAAAAGAACAACAAACTGAGCCCAAAGTTTTCAAAAGAAATAAAATAACAAAGATTAGACCAGAAATAAACCACAGAGAATTTTTAAAAATAGAAAAAAAAATCAACAGAGTTGGTTTACCAAAAAGATAAATAAAAATAACAAAACTTTATCTAAATTAACTAATAAAAACAAAGAGAAGATTAAAATAAATAAAATTAGAAATGAAATAGGGGATGTTACAATGGATGCCTCAGAAACAAAAAGGATCATAAGGGACTAACTTGAACAATTTATATGTCCCAAAACTGAATAACCTAGATGATATAAACAAATTCCTAGAAACATACAACCTACCAAAACTGAATCAAGAAAAAATACAAATCTTAAATAGACCAGTAACAAATAAAGAGATTGAATCAGTAATTAAAAGAATATCCTTATAAAGAAAAGCCCAAGACCAGATGGCTTCATGAATGAATTCTACCAATCAAAGAAGAATTAATAGCAATCCATCTTAAACTCTTCCAAAAAATAGAATAGGTAACACTTTCAAACTCATTCTATGAAACCAGCATGACCTTGATACCAAAATCAGATAAAGATAATACGAGAAAAGAAAACTACAGCCCAATATGTCTGATGAACATAGATGCAAAAAGAAAATACTAGCAAACCAAACTCAACAGTACATTAAAAGGACCATACACCATGATCAAGTGGGATTTGCCTCTGGGATGCAAGGATAGTTCAACATTTGCAAATCCATCAATGCAATACAATACATTAACAATATGAAAGGAAACACCTAAATAATCATCTCAATAGATGAAGAAAAAGCATTCGAAAAGTTCAACATCCATTTATAATTAAAACTTTCAACAAAATAGGTATAGAAGAAACTTGCTTCAATATAACAAAGGCCTGTATATGAAAAGCCCACAGCTAACATTATAATCAATGGGGAAAAACAGAAAATTTTTTAGTTTTCAGTACAAAGATCCAATGCAAGAGAAGAATCTCCACTCTTGCCACTTTTTTTAACATCCTACTAGAAGTCTTAGCCAGAGCAATTAGATAAGAAAAAGAAATAAAAGGCATCCAAGTCAAAAGAAAGAAATAAAATTATCTTTATTTGCAGATAACATAATCTTATATATTGAAAGCCCTAAAGACTCAACAACAAGAAGAGTTAGAACTAATAAACAAACTCAGTAAAATTGTAGGATACAAAATCAACATGTGAAAAACAATCATGTTTTTATACACAATGAACTATCCAGAAAGGAAATCAAGAAGACAATCTTATTCATAATAACAAAAAAAACAATAAAATGTTTAGGAATAAACTTAATCAAAGAGGTGAAAGGCTTATAAACTGAAAATTATAACATTGATGACACAGATAAATGGGAAGATATCCTGTGTTCATGGATTGGAAAAATTAATATTGTTAAAATGTTCATACTACCCAGTGATCTACAAATTCAGTGCAATATCTATCAAAATACCAATAAATATTCTTTACTGAAACAGGAAAAAAATCCTAAAATTCTCGTGGAACCACAAAAGATCCTGAATAGCCAAGCAATCTTGAGGAAGAAGAACAAAGCTGGAGGCATCACACTCCCTGATTTCAAAATATTTTACAAAGTAACAATAATCTAAACAGTATGGTACTGGCATAAAAATAGACATATAGACCAATAGAACAGAATAGAAAGCCCAGGAACAAATTCATGCATCTATGTTCAATTGGTCTTTCACAAATTGTCAAGAACACATAGTGGAGAAATGACAGTTTCTTCAATAAATGGATATCTGCATGCAGAAGAATGAAATTGGCTCTTATTTCTCACCATAGACAAAAATCAACTCAATTGGATTACAAACTTGAATAAAACCTGAAACCCTAAAACTACTAGAAGAAAACATAGGGGAAAAGCTTCTTGGCATTGGTCTGGGCAATGATTTTGACATCAAAAGCAAAAATAACAAAAGCAAAAATAGACAAATGGGATTGCATCAAATCAAAAATGTCTGCATAGCAAAGAAAACAATCAACAGAATGAAAAGGCAATCCATGGAATGGGGAAAAAAATCTCTGCAAACCGTATGTCTGATAAAGTATTAATATCCAAAATATATAAGGAAGTCATGCAGCTCAATAGCAAAAAAACAAATAACCTGATATTAAACTGGGCAAAGGACCTGAATAGACAAAAGAAGATATACAAATGGCCAAGAGGTATATGAAAAAGTTGCTCAACTTCACTAATCATCAGGGAAATCCAAACAAAACCACAGTAAGATATCATTTCATACCTGTTGCAATGGCTGTTATCAGAAAGACAAAAGATAGCAAGTGTTTACAAGGATGTGGAGAAAAGGGAACCCTTCTGCTCTGTTGGTGGGAATGTAAATTGTTATAGTCATTATGGAAAACCATATGGAGGGGCCACAAATAATTAAAAATAGGACTATTTTAGGGTCCAGAAATCTCACTTATGTGTATATATCCAAAGGAAATTAAATTGACATGGAAATTCAGATATAAACAAAGGAATAAATAACATAGGATATGACAAATATCTGAGTACATATAAAATACTTTTCTTATTTTTGATCTTTTTAAAAGATAATTGAGTGTTTAAAGCAGAAATAACTACATTTGGGGGTTACATATAGAAGTAAAATACATAAAAACAATAGTACAAGAGACAAAGTGCAAATAGAAATATGCTGTAGGAAGATTCTTTCACTATAGTTGAAATGATATAATACTAACTGAAGGTAGACTGTGATAAATTAAAGAAAGGTGTATATTGTAAACCCTAGAGCAACCACTTAAAAAAAATAGAGGTATATTACTAATAAGCAAATAATGGACATAAAATTATAAATCATACTCAAATAATCCAAAGAAAAGCAAAAAAAAGGGGGGGGTGGGCAAGAAAGAAAGAACACATGGGATATTTAGAAACAATAGAATGATGATAAATTTAAACCCAACCATATCAATAATTACATTAAAAATAAATTGTCTAAACAATCCAATTAAAAGACAGATTATCAAATTGTATTAAAAAATCAAGATCCAACAATATATTGACTGCAAAAAAACAACATTTACTGTAAAGACACAGATAGGTTAAATGTGAAAGGATGAATAGAGATATACCAAGAAAAACTAATTGAAAGACAACTGGAGTAGCTATATTAGTATCACACAAACAAGAAGAGCGAACAAGGAAAATCATCATGAATAAAGTGGCACATTTCAAAATAAGAGCTTCATTTATCACGAAAACACAACAATTCAAAATTTGTATACATCTAATGACAGAGTTTTAAAATATAGGAATACCTCATTTTATTGTACTTTGCTTCATTGTACTTAACAGATTTTGCATTTTTTACAAATTGAAGGTTTGTGGCAACTCTGTGTTGAGCAAGTCTATCAGTGTCATTACTCCAACAGCATGTGCTCATGTCTCTGTGTCAGAAGTTTTTAGCAATCAAGTATTTTTCATTCTTTTTTTTTTTTTTTTTTTTGAGACAGAGTCTCACTCTGTTGCCCGGGCTAGAGTGCCGTGGCATCAGCCTAGCTCACAGCAACCTCAAACTCCTGGGCTCAAGCGATTCTCCTGCCTCAGCCTCCCGAGTAGCTGGGACT
>CAUYRT010059683.1:0-13874 GCA_963574885.1 Lepilemur ruficaudatus | reverse complement strand
TTTTTTTTTTTTGAGACAGAGTCTCACTCTGTTGCCCAGGCTAGAGTGAGTGCCATGGCGTCAGCCTAGCTCACAGCAACCTCAAACTCCTGGGTTCAAGCAATCCTTCTGCCTCAGCCTCCCAAGTAGCTGGGACTACAGGCATGTGCCACCATGCCCGGCTAATTTTTTCTATATATTTTTTAGTTGGCCAATTAATTTCTTTCTATTTATAGTAGAGATGGGATCTTGCTCTTGCTCAGGCTGGTTTTGAACTCCTGACCTTGAAGGATCCGCCTCCCAGAGTGCTAGGATTACAGGAGTGAGCCACCGCGCCCGGCTGAGCAAGATAGGTTTTACAGAGCAACATACGTTCGCCACAGAGGACTCTGTTGTTAACAGAAGGGCTCTGGTAGTGGTCTGTGGTCTTGTTTTATAAAAGTGTCTGGATTGGGCACTCTTCATGGTTCAGACAACACCACTAAAGCACTTTGATGGACAGTTAATGACAAGATAATTAGCCTTAGGTTACTCTAGGTCACTTTCCAGATCCTATTGTGCCTGGGCTGCCTGGAAGGCTCCAGAATTCCCTGCATTCTTTTGCAGATTAACAGGGTTTCCTCCTTCCCCAAGGTGTGGCAGTTGCTCAGGGCAGGAATAAGGTGGGGCAGCACAAAGCCAGGCTCTCACTTCTGTCTCTAGGAGAACTGGAATCCATCACTATCTAACAGATCTACAAAATGGAATAACTAGACACCAACTTTAAAGTAAATATATCTAGATACATAGATATAGATATATACACACACACACATACAGGGATATTAAGGAAAAGATTCCAAATTTTGTTAGAAAAGTTAGAAGCTTTAATAAAGAACCAAGGAGACCTTCTAGAACTCAGAAATGTAATGGTTTAAGAGCAGATTTACCTCGTCAAATTTTTTTTTTTCTTTTTTTTTTGAGACAGAGTCTCACTCTGTTGCTTGGGCTGGAGTGAGTGCCATGGCGTCAGCCTAGCTCACAGCAACCTCAAACTCCTGGGCTCAAGCAATCCTTCTGCCTCAGCCTCCCAAGTAACTAGGACCACAGGCATGCGCCACCATGCCCAGCTGATTTTTTCTATATATATCTTTAGTTGGTCAATTAATTTCTTTCTTTCTATTTATAGTAGAGACGGGGTCCCACTCTTGCTCAGGCTGGTCTCGAACTCCTGACCTTGAGCGATCCTCCAGCCTCAGCCTCCCAGAGTGCTAGGATTACAGGTGTGAGCCACCGCGCCAGGCCACCTCATCAAATTTTTAAAAAATCCTTGTTGACATAAAAATAGGGATTGCAATTACATTAAATCTATTTATGTATCAATTTAGAAATATACTAATATTTTTATTCTGTTGACATTCCTATTCGAGAATGTGCTATATTTTTGTATTTATTTAAGTGTTCTTTAGTGTCTTGATAATTTTCTCCATAACAGACTTGCATCTTTTTTTCCAAGATAATTTATATTTTAATGTTTTTATAAAAAATTTTATATTCTAACTGTTCCATTCAAGTGTTAGTTAAGCACAGCTGAAGTTTTTATTTTTAAATCCAAGAACCTTATTAAAGTTTCTAAATTTATTTTGAGCTTCCAACATAAAGGATATATCATTTGCAAATAATGGCAGTTTTATTTCTTCCCTTTTAATCTTTTTCATTATTTGTAAAAATCTATTTTTTCTGTCTTCACTTGCTTTGACTGCCATTCAAGTGGGGCTTAGATGTGATCGTGGACCTCTTTGTTACCATTAAAATTAGTCCTTGCTCTGGATGTTCTTTATCAAGTTAGGAAGTTCTCTCCGTGTTTTGTCTGAGTCTTTACTGTGAATAGGTGTTGGAATTTATGGAATACTGCATCAATGATGATATTTTGTCCCACTTTTGGACTATGTTAGACATTTATTAAGCTAATAGTAAGCCTCTGTTAGATTTCTTGGGTTAACCCAAATTAATTCTAATGAATTATCTTTTCTGTATTGTTGACCTTGCATTGTTAACTTTCTTCAGGATTTTTGCAAGTGAATTTCTGAGTGAGATTAGGCTGCAATTTTTTTCTTATGCATTACTGGTTTTCTTTTGGTCTTAAGGTTATGTAAGACTCATAAAATGAGATGTGAAATATTCTCCCCTTTTATTCTGAAAATTCTGAAAGATTAAAGTTAAAGCTATCTCAGTCTGGTGTTTTCTTTTTAGGAGGATGATTGTGATTATCAACTGATTTAAGTTTTTTTTTTTTTTTTTTTTTTTTTTTTTGAGACAGAGTCTTACTCTGCTGCCCGGGCTAGAGTGAGTGCCGTGGCATCAGCCTAGCTCACAGCAACCTCAAACTCCCGGACTCAAGAAATCCTACTGCCTCAGCCTCCCAAGTAGCTGGGACTACAGGCATGTGCCACCATGCCCGGCTACTTTTTCCTATATATTTTTAGTTGGCCAATTAATTTCTTTCTGTTTATAGTAGAGACGGGGTCTCGCTCTTGCTCAGGCTGCTTTCGAACTCCTGACCTTGAGCAATCCACCCCCCTCGGCCTCCCATAGTGCTAGGATTACAGGCGTGAGCCACCGCGCCCAGCCTTGATTTAAGTATTTTTATATCTGTAAGACTATTAAGGGTTTTATTTTGTCTTGTTAAAATGGTGTTTCTCTAAGGATGAGTTCATTTTATGTATTTTAAAATTTATTGGCATAGGATTTTTTTTGGGGGGCTCGGGGCTTGTGAGGAGGGTAGAGTGCAGTGGCCTCACTGTAGCTCACTACAACCTCCAACTCCTGGGCTTTAAGTGATCCTTCTGCCTCAGCTTTATGGGTAGCTGGGACTACAGGCTCCCACTGCAGCTTCCTGGCTTGGTTTTTTTGTTGTTGTTGTTGTTGTTTCCTTTTCTTTTTGGTAGAGGGGAGTCTTACTCTTGCTCAAGCTAGTCTCCAACTCCTGAACTCAAGCAATCCTTCTGTCTCAACCTCCCAGAGTGCTAGGATTACAGGCATGAGCCACCACACCTGGCCTGCATAGTAATCTTTTCTCTTTTTAATGATCGTAAGACCTAGAGTCTATAACATAATACTAAGCATTTTATTTCCAAATATTGTTCATTGTGACTTCTTTTTTCCCCTGGATTTACCTTACCAGAGCTTTGGCAGTATTGTTCCTTTGCAAGGAACCAAGTTTTTGGCTTTGTTTATGTTCTGTATTTTACTTATTTTCCCCTTTCGTTTTTTTTCTTCTTTGTTTTCTTATTCACTTTTTTTTCCCTTTGAGACAGGGTCTCACTATGTTGGCCAGCCTCAAGTGCTGTGGTGTCAGCATATGCCACTGCAACCTCAAACTCCTGGGCTCAAGTGATCCTTTTGCCTCAGCCTCCCCAGTAGCTGGGACTATAGGCACTAAATTTTCTAATTTTTATAGAGACAATATCTCTCACTGTTTTGCCCAGGCTATAATCAAACTACTAGCCTCAAGCAATCCTCTCTGGCCTTGACCTCTCAAATTGCTAGGATTACAGGCCTGAGCCACCACACCATACTGTTATTTCTTATACTTGAATTTCATTATTTTCTTTGTTCTTAGGTTCAATATTTAGGTTGTTAATATTGGGTGTTTCGTTTGTAATTTAATCAGTTTAGTCTCTGAATTTCCCACTAGGTAGTGCTTGACCTGATACCCCAAAATTTACTGTGTATTCTATTGTTTAGGGCAAAATATTTCCTCAATTCCATTAGGTTTTTTTTTACTTTATGCATGCAAAGAAAGGTAAATTCTTAAAATTTTCCTTACCTATTCATTTTTTAGTTATAGCTTTGTTTATTGACTTCTAAATCAGTACTACTGTCAGAGTATGTGGTTTTTATAATACCCAAACTGCAGAACTTTTTAAGGCCTAGCATATTACCACTTTTCACAAATCTTTCATACGTTCTTAGCGGGAAAATGTGTATTCTTTATAAGTGGGCACAGTATCTTAAACATATACACAATAAATCAAACATTTTAGTTCTGCTGTTCAGATCTTTATCTTAATGGGCAGCTTTTGGTCTGCTTGATCAGCAATCAGTCCTCTAGCCCTGGCCTCCAAGAATGATAGGATTACAGGCCTGAGGCACCATGCCTGGCCAATTAGGCTTTTCTTTCCCATCCCCCCCATGTGTTGACATCTGTGGTTGTGAACTTACCGAGTTCTCATTGCTTTTTCTGTCAGTTTTTTAAAATAAAATTTGAAGCTAACAAGATTAGAATTGTATCTTTCCAGTAAATTCAGATATTTTATGGTGATTGCATAAGTGATCCTTTTCCTCTCATAGTTATACTTTTATCTTTGAAATCTGTTTGGTTTGATATTAATATAAATATAACAACTTCCTTTGGATATTATTTGCTGGTGTATATTTCTACATCTTTTGACATTCTAAATTTGTTTCTTTAAGTATGTATAGATGAATTTTATAGACTTTGACCTATCTTAAAAGATTTGTACTGGCTGGGTGAGGTTGCTTATACCTCTCATCCTAGCGCTTTGGGAGGCCGAGGCAGGAGGATTGCTTGAGCTCAGGAGTTCAAGACCAGCCTGAGCAAGAGTGAGACCCCGTCTCTACTAAAAATAGAAAAAATAGGTGGACGTCCTGGTGCAGGCCTGTAGTCCTACTTGGGAGCCTGAGGCAGGAGGAGGATAGCTGGAGCCCAGGAGTTCAAGGTTGCTGTAAGCTATGATCACGCCATTGCACTCTAGCCTGGGTGACGGAGGGAGAGCGTGTCTCAAAAAGATTGGTACTTGAACTTTTAGTGCTGTATTTATTAAAATATATTTGAGATTATTTCTGGATATCTTCTGTTTCTTTTGCATTTTCAGGTTTCATTTCCTAGCTTTACTTTCTTTAGGATTTTTTTCCCTTTTATTTGTTCTCCTTATTCCCTTGTTTTATTTGGGTATCTTATATTTTCTACCTACTTTTTTTAACAGATATACTTTTATTGTAATATGTATACTTAATGAATGAAGTTATCTTTTACTTTTCTTCTTTTGCAAGTTTGGTCACTGCCCTCTTAAGCTGTATGGTTCTCATTGCCTGGTATTTTTCATTCTCAAAGTTTAGACATTATTTTTATTATATAGTCTCTTTGTTTACATTTACTCCCATAATTTCTATTGATTGTATTCCTTTTGATAATTTTCCCTATTTGAAATATTTCTTTATGCCTGTGAGATAACCTTTAGAATTTTTTCTAGTAAACATTTATTGTGAGGAAAGTCATCGGTTTTTATTTGTTTGACTATTTTTTTATTTCAACTCATTGTGAAAGACTATTGTATTTAGAATTGTGGTTGACGATTATTTTCTATGAACACATGTTGTTACTCCACTGAACTCCTCTTAAGACTTCAGCTGAATAATAATATTTCTCTCTTTTCTATTTTATTCATTCTCAATATTTTTATGAACTACTCTTGAATTTTTATGAACATTCATGCAGTTTTATTCTGTTGTATTAACTTTGGATTTTGTTGTATTTGTTATGCTTGGGATTAGTTGGGCTTTCCACATCTAACATTTAATGTATTGCAGCACTTCTGTTAAATTCTCGGCTGTGATCTCTTTAGACTTCCTCTCCTTTCCAATCTATGTATATGCTCCCTCTGGAACGCTGATTTTGTATATGGAAGTCCTTATAGTTTTGTCCTTATTTTCTTCTCCTTTCTATTGTTTATTACTTTGTCATTCTTGGATACATTTTGGAACATTTATTTGGTTATATCACACAGTCAGTAATTGTCTTCTCTTTTGTCCTATCACTAAATCTATTTGATGAGTTTTTGAAAATTTTCAACATTGTGTTGCTGCTTTTATAGGTTGTTTGCTCATTCTTTTTTTTTTTTACATTTTTTAAATTTATTGTTTTATTTTTTCAAGACCCTGAACTCTGTTTTGATGTTTGCTCTTTTTTATTTTATTTTTTGAGACAGAGTCTCTCTCTATTACTCTGGCAAGAGTACAGTGCCATCATCATAGCTCACTGCTACCTCAAACTTCTGGGCTCAGGCGATCCTCCTGCCTCAGCCTCCCAAGTAGCTGGGACTACAGGCACACACCACCACACCCAGCTAATTCTTTTTTCCTATGTTTTGTAGAGACTGGGACTCAGTCTTGTTCAGGATGTTTTCAAACTCATGACCTCAAGCTATCCTCCTGCCTCAGCCTCTCAGGGTGCTAGGATTTCAGGCGTGAGCCACTACACCTGGCTTGCTCATTCTTTACAGTTTAATTTTCCTCATGTATTGTCTACCTTCTATTCACACATAACAGAGTTGGCAGTTTTTTATTCTGAGTTAAAAATTATTTTACCTCTTTGCCATTTTGGTTCTAATGTCTTTTTTTAATATTGACATTCACTGATAGTGCTTTGCTTCATTATGCTTCTGTGGATTTAAAAAATTTTATAGTTGTTCATTTTCCTTGTATATTTATTTTGGGAAATTCTTTGAGGCTTCTGAGTTGAATTCACATTTGACTTTTCCAATTGACATTGTAATATAAAGTGTTTAATTTAAGTGCTTGGGCCATATAAATTCAGTATTCTGCATGAACATGATTGTGACTCACAATTCTCAAAGCCTCCAAAAGGGAATTGTCCAAGGAATAGTGAATCTAGATTTTAAAAAGTACACTTAGATAGTTAGCTGACTTTCAACAGAAACTATAGGAGCTTGATGGCAATGGAATGAGTGCTTTAAGGTACTGAAAGGCAAATATTGCCAAGAAAGAATTGTATATCTAGTCAAAATATACTTCAGAAATGAACCAAAGTAAAAAAATTTTGAGGAAGAGTAAAGCAGATCTGCCACTGTCTACTTAGAGCTACTGAAGGAAGAGCTTCAGGCTGAAGGAAAATGATTCCAGATAAAAGCATATAGCTGCAGAAAAGAATGGAGTGTTCCAGAGAGGCTCATACATAGGTAAATACAAAGAATATTGCCTTCAAAATACATTATTTACTATGGTCTATGGAGTTTAAAGCATAAAAGTGAAATATATGATAATAGTACAGTAGATGACAGAGTAGGTAAGTGGAATTAAACTGTTATATGTCACATTATTTGTGTAATTATTAAAATGTGAAAATTAGATTATAATCGGAAATTCTACACTGTACAATAGCCACTAAAATAATTATTTTTAGATGTTTAACTGAAAAGTGAATAAAATGGAAAAAATTGAGTAATGCTTTATTAATCTAAAGTGCATTAAAAAAGAACTAAAGAAACACAGAAAGGATGGGAGAACTAGAAGACAAATAATAGATGGTAGATTTCAACCCATCTATACCAGTCATTAAATTGTAAAGGACTAAGTGATGCAATTAAAAATTAATGATAGACTGGGTAAAAAAATGGAATGAAATTAGATTTTCTTTACATTCTAACCAGTGTTTCTTACAAAAAAAAAAGATTGTGTTTACAAAAGTCATACTTTATTTTTTATTTTTTCTCACTTTGTTGCCCTGGCTAGAGTGCCGTGGCGTTAGCCTAGCTCACAGCAACCTCAAACTCCTGGGCTCAAGCGATCCTTCTGCCTCAGCCTCCCAAGTAGCTGGGACTACAGGCATGTGCCACCGTGCCCGGCTAATTTTTTCTACATATATATTTAGTTGGCCAATTAATTTCTTTCTGTTATTAGTAGAGACGGGGTCTTGCTCTTGCTCAGGCTGGTTTCGAACTCCTGACCTTGAACAGTCCATCCGCCTTGGCCTCCCAGAGTGCTAGGATTACAGGTGTGAGCCACCACGCCCGGCCTACAAAAGTCATACTTTAATATAAGAGAAATTGAAAATAATGTGATGGAAAAAGGTATGTTACACAAAGACTTTACTCCAAGAAAGTTGGTGTGGCTATAATGCATATTATACAAATAAGACACAAATATTAATAAAAATTTTAAGGCATGTTTCATAATGATAAAATGTTCAATTCATTAAGAAAATGTAACAGCTCTCAATGTATATGTATCTATTAAGACATCTTTGAACTAGATGATACATAAATGTAAAAAACTAAAGGACAGCTCTGTGGGGCCAGGCCCTTTCTCCATCCTCCCTCTGTTTGGGCGGGATTAAAAAAAAAAGTAATGAAAAAGTAAAAAACTAAAGGACAGATCCATGGCCAGCATACCTCTTTCATAATTGATGGAATGAGTAGACATAAAAGAGTAATGATATACTCACTTTGAAAAACGTTACTAATTAATATGACCTAGTTAGCATATATTGAATGCTATACCTCCCTTCTACCCCAAATTGTAGTATATTCATTACTGTTGAGCACATAAGGAACACTTAGGAACATAGTCCATATGCTAGACCATGACGCAGCTCTCACGGATTTTAAAGGATTAAAGTCATATGGAGTAAGTTCTATGGCCACAGTGGAATAAAACTAGAAATCAATTACAGAGACATTATCAGAAAGGTTCCCCAAATATTTTGAAATTAAGCAACACATTTTAAAATAATCTATGGTCAAAGAAGTCATAATTTACATTACAAAATAATCTTGAAGTGAATAAAAATAAATATGTTTTAAAACTGGTGGCAGGCAGTTAAAACAGTCCTTTGAGGGAAATTTATAGCTTTAAATGCATATATTTGGAAATAAGAAAGACTCAAAATCAGCTGTTGCAAAATGCTAGAAAACAAACAGCAAATTAGCTCAAAATGTAAAATGAAGAATATAACAAAAATGGAAGTAAATTAGGGAACAAATGTATAAAAGTAAAAAAACCAAGAGACTAAAAATTGGATGTTTTTATAGATATTATAAAGATACTACCAGGCTGTTATGCACAGCTTTATGCCAGTACATGTGAAAATTTAGAATGGAAAATTTAGAATCTGAAATTTTCCAAAACATTGCATGTTAATAAAATACGTACAAGGCAAAATAAAAAAGTTAAATAACTCTATCTGTGAAGAAATTTAGCTCATAAACCGTCCAATTTGATAATTCTTGAGACATCTGGCTTCCCTGGTAAATTTTTCTATACATTTAAAAACAAATATCACAAGCCCTCTTGGGAATAGAAAAAACAGGAAATCCTTTTTAGCTCATGAGCCAGCATAGCATTGGTAACAAAACTGAAAAGGATATTATGGGGAAAAAAAATTACAGGTCAATATGTCATGCATACCGGTGTAAAAAATCATTAAAAGAAGGCTAGCTAATAGAATTCAATGATGTATTTAAAAAAGCACAGTATAACATGAACAAACGGATTTATTTCAGAAATTCAGGACTAGTTTTATCATTAGAAAAACAACATAATCCTTTGAAAGAGAAATGATAGGAAACTATATGATTAATAGATGCAGAAAAAGCTTTTTATACAATTTGATACCTGTTTATGGTTTTTTAAAAAAAATCAGCAAATTAGGAATAAAAGGAACTTTTTTACTCTGGTAAACAGTACTTACAGCTGGGTGGGGGGGCCTCATGCCTGTAATCTCAGCACTTTGGGAGGCCAAGGCAAGAGGATCAGTTGAGGCCAGGAGTTCAAGACTAGACAGGGCAGCATAGTGAGACCCTGTCTCTGCATTAAAAGAAAATATAAAAAGTAAAAAAATTAGCTGGGCCTCTTGGCTCAGGCCTGTACTCCTAGCTCTTGGGAATCTCAGGTGAGAGGGTTGCTTGAACCTAAGAGTTGGAGGCTGCAGTGAGCTGTGATCATGCCAGTGCACTCTATCCTGGGCAACAGAGTGAGACCCTATCTCTAAGAACAGTATTTACAAATCTTCTGATGTTAACATGTTTATTATTGAATGCTTTTTCCTTAACATTGGTAATAAGACAAGAATGTCTAGTGTCATTATTTTTAACACTAAAGTAGAGACTCTAGCTAGTTCAGTAAGCTAAGAAAAAGAAATTAAAAGGTATCAAGGTCAGTATACAAAAAGATACTTATTCATTGAATATCTGAATTTTTATATTTTAATACAGTTTCAGGTACAGTCCATAATGAGACATATACTGCCAATATTGTTAGTTACAGTATCAGTCTATAGAATCAAAATGTGTAAAAAATAGCTAAGAAGATGATGATCATTAATGTGACTGTGTAACTAGAAGATATGATAACAGCACAAGTTTATGTTCTGAGTACCCTATTAATGCTCAGATATGCCCAATATCTTAGATAGTATTATCCTAATTTAATAAAATGAAAATACTTAGAAAAGCTTTAGAAGGGGTTAAATGACTTATCACTAATTTATGTAGTTACTAACAAGCCTTTGCCCTTAACCAACATGAAATGAAGGAAAAGGTATACAAAATCATAATATTTTAAAAATGTGTGCATGGTATATGAATTGAGTATGTTAAGTACAGATGAGTAGTAGGAAAACGAGCAAATGATCATTGGAAATTAATGATACTTTTCATCTTAGGATATTAGTATGAGTGGTACTATAAATATCTTGGTCATTCCTTTTTTCCCTTGTCCTCCATAACAGCCTGCTGGCTGTTAGAGGTTAGTAATTAGTATGTTCAAGATTATAAAGGTAAAATGAGTAGCACAATTCGAGATAAAGCCAAGGTATTTTCTTTGTGTTCTTCTAGTTATTTATGTGATTTTTTTTTTTAGGTGTGCTATAATGTAAAGAGGATAGATATTGGGTCATATGGTGAGTACTGGTATTTTCATGAGCGGTAACAAAAAAGCTTATAAAATTACAACTTTACATTGTATATATTTGAATTTTTAAAGAAGCCATTGTGCATGTTCACAAGTAACTTTTGTTTTATCATTATTTCAAAGATTTTTTTTTTTTTTTTGAGTCAGGATCTTGCTCTGTTGCTCAGACTGGAGTGCGGTGGCATGATCCTATCTCACTGCAGCCTCCAACTCCTGGATTCAAAGATTCTATCACCTCAGCCTCCCAAGTAGCTAGGAACATAGGTGTGTGCCACCAGGCCTGGCTTACCTTTCCTTTTTTTTTTTTTGTTTTGGAGACAGGATCTTGCTGTGTTGTCCAGGTAATTCTTGATTTCCTGATCTTCAGTAATCTTCCTGCCTTGGCCTCCCGAAGTACTTGGATTGCAGGCATGACCCTTTTCGCTCAGCCTATTTCAAAGATCATAAACGTTTGTAACAAAATTACTTTCCTGTAATGTGGAATGATTAAATGTAGTGCTAAAGAGGACCTGAAAAATAGTTTAAATTCATTTAAATTATTAGGCAGATGAGGAATCTGTTCTCCCCTCTTATTGTATTTCCCTTTTTTTTTTTTTTTTTTGAGACAGAGTCTCACTTTGTTGCCCGGGCTAGAGTGCCATGGCGTCAGCCTAGCTCATAGCAACCTCAAACTTCTGGGCTCAAGCAATCCTTCTGCCTCAGCCTCCCCAGTAGCTGGGACTGCAGGCTGGAACTACATGCCCAGCTAATTTTTTCTGTATATTTTGGTTGGCCAATTCAATTAATTTCTTTCTATTTTTGGTAGAGATAGGGTCTCGCTCTTGCTCAGTCTGGTCTCGAACACCTGACCTCAAATAATCCTCCTGCCTTGGCCTCCCAGAGAGCTAGGATTACAGGCATGAGCCACCGCGCCCGGCCTGTGTTTCCTATTTATTCTTCTGCCTTGCCATTTCTTTCTCTTAAGAGAAAGTTACCATAGGGATAGGGTAATTATTCTTAGTAATTTTAAAAGAAGCAAAGACAGAGCTTGGTCAATATGACCAGAGTTACCTTCTCTTAGCATTAAGTTAAGAGTTTCTCTTACTACATTTCTCTACCCGTTAATTTTAAGAGCTGTTGATTTAGTCCTTATATACAAATTAGGACATAAACATGGTAGATTTAGAACAAACCCCTTCCCCTCTTCCATTCTTCTGTCCATCTCCCTCTCGCCTCCCCCTTTGCCCTTTCTCTTTTCTCTCCCCTTCCCAACTCCCTTTGAAGTGAAATTAAAACAAGGTGTTTCTGGAAAGTAGAGAGGTTTTTTTATCCTTAGAGAAATAAACCAGGATAGCTGAAGGGGAGGATACTTTTAATGAAAGAGGCTTGAGGGAGAGATGTGAAATGAGTTGTAGTGGAATCAGCAGTAGGACTGTGCTTTTGTGCACTGTTCAGACAGGATTTAAGGTTTATTGTAGGGCTTTTGGCCCAACTTACATGAGGAAGGAGTTAAGGATAGAAGCATCTTCCATTGGTTTAAGTTGCTTATTAAAAAAGTTAAAAGGATAGAAACCTGAAGATAGTAGCTGAGGAAGAGTTCTAATTAGTTGTCCCTTTCCCTCATTCCAGCTGGTTGTAAAAAAGACAGTTTTTTTATTTAATATTTTTTACAAGTGTAATTGTTTGCTTAGACAAGCTGAAATAACAATGATGTTTTTCGTGTCCTAAGGTAGAAAAATATGGTAGAAAAAATAGGGTTTTTTTCTCGAATGTGAGGGAACTGAAGCAGACAGAACTATAGGCAACTAAATTTAATTCTCCCCTATGTACTAAATAGGCAACTGATGTATCAGGGTTCTTTGTTGGAATAATGGAACCAATTAAGGCAGTTTTAAGCAGGAAAGAGAATTGGATAAAGAATTTTGGAACACAAGATACCCAGGAAGTCAGAACTATGCAGGAACCAGTATAACATGCAAAATCATACCACAAAGGTGGTTGTATATTGGGTAAAGGTGCTAAGTACTATTGATGTTTACAGTGACCATACATGTTGGTGTTCTTTGGTAATTATTAAAGTTCTTTCACTCCTAGAAGTGTTCCAGTTTGGACTATGGTGTTAGAACTGCTTCTGGAAAGCAAAGAAAAATGCTCCTAGTTCTGTTATTCGTGTTAGCATCAATCAAGTTTGCCTATTCTTTGCTGCTTCCCATTGATTTCAGATTCAAGTAACAGGATAGATTTGTCTGACCAATAACACTCAGTTGCTAAGGAGCCTGTGAAATGAATTCTTATTTTCTAGTTTATGTAGTGAGAGAGTTCCTCAAAAGGTAGGGGTTTCTCAAAACGTAAGAAAAATGTTCATTAGCTGAACAGTCAAAAGAATAACAGATACTGAGTTCAGGCCAGGTGTGGTGGCTCATGCCTGTAATCCGAGCACTCTGGGAGGCCGAGGCAGGAGAATTGCTCAAGGTCAGGAGTTTGAAACCAGCCTGAACAAGAGGGAGATGCTGTCTCTACTAAATATAGAAAGAAATTAATTGGCCAACTAAAAAAATATATAGAAAAATTAGCCGAGCATGGTAGCACATGCCTGTAGTCCCAGCTACTCGGGAGGCTGAGGCAGAAGGATCGCTTGAGCCCAGGAGTTTGAGGTTGTTGTGAGCTAGGCTGACACCATGGCACTCTAGCCCAGGCAGGAGGGTGAGACTCTGTCTCAGAAAAAAAAAAAAAGATATTGAGTTCATTGTGTTTGAGTGAATCTCCCATTTTGCTCCTTTCCTTTGGTATATAAAGCACCATCCTCTTCCTGTTAGTCTGGCTAGATCTGTTAGGCAGGTAGTAACGTGATGTATGTATCTGCTTGCAGAGAATAGTAATGGGAATATAGATTAGTTTTTGTTTGTAAGCTTACCCTATGTGTGGAGGCTCCAGTTAGATGAAGAAATACATTGCCCCTTCTAACATCTTCATTATGTGAAAGAATAGTCTGTCTTAACATACAAGATGGAAAATTAAGCTACATGAAAAGCTAAAATGTAGGAAGATATTTGACTATATAGAATTTTTTTTTTTTTTTTTTTTGAGACAGAGTCTCACTCTGTTGCCCGGGCTAGAGTGCCGTGGCATCAGCCTAGCTCACAGCAACCTCAAACTCCTGGGCTGAAGCGATCCTTCTGCCTCAGCCTCCCGAGTAGCTGGGACTA
>CAUYRT010059682.1:0-39583 GCA_963574885.1 Lepilemur ruficaudatus | reverse complement strand
GGTCAAGGCGCCGTGGCTTGTTTGCAAGTCACAAGGCATCTTGAGGCCAATCAACAAGAAACAATCAGTGTGAGAACAGGTGTTCCGAGAACTGCTTTGTTCGAACATGGCTGAGAGATGACCCGGTGTTCACCACAATTGTATAACCAACCCAATTATTTTAGTTATCTGTGCATTATCCACTTCATAAAAGTGTATGTCGAAATTTGCAAACCAGACTTAATGATAGCTTAAAACTGTTAGCACAGGTCGACATAGCATATCTGCACAGACACACAGACACACACACAGATGCTCGTTATCCATTCCAAAGACAAACCATGCATGAGCGATACTTAGATAATTTACTGCTTTTGAGCTCACTTGAGAATGGATCCTATGTAAACCCAGTTAACATTACAGTTCACAAATTAATCACATTCCTCCAAGTTAGTTCTGTTTATAAAATGCTATTCAATATTGTTAAGTGAAAAAGCCCTTGGAAGTAATACAAGTAATATCAAAGGAAGAATGTTCCTTTTCACTGATTGGAGTCTGTTTATTAATTACTTTATGATTATTGCATATGTTATATACTGATATAAATATTCTGTTCTACTTGGTGATAATTTGTTACAACTCTCCATTGGTGCACTCTCAACTTTGTGCCAGTAAGCGATTAAAAGAAATCTATGGAAATATGAGTCGTATCTTGGAGGCAGATAAATAAGGATCTTTGCTAATGACATATATAATTACATGTCCAAATTATTTCCTAAGTGTATTGAGTTTTCTACAAATACTAGCACATTATTGGTTCCAAGTCAAATGTTTTTATTATAAATTTCACAATGTTAATTTAAAAAGTAATGCTTTCAGTAGTAATGCTTTCAACACATTTCAGGTGTTGTGTGTACTTTTTATGATTGAAATTTTCTTTTTCTTTCACTTTTTAAGTTTTTTAATTGACACATAATTGTACATATTTATGGAGTATATAGTGATGTTATGATACATATACTGGATAGTGATCAGGTCTGGGTAAATTAGTATATCCATCAACTCAAACTTTTATTATTTCTCTTTGTTGGGAAATTGAATATCCTCCTATATTTGAAACTATAAAATATATTATTGTTAACTATAGTCATCCTACAGTGCCATAGAACGCTGGAACTTATGCATCAGAAATTAGCAGGTATATGTGTTAAAATACTAGTCTTCCTTTAGAAAAGGAATTATATATGCTTAAATGCTCTGGAGTTTATCATATATAGAATAAATACAATAAGGACATTGTCTATAAATTCCTTAGCTAACAAATGGAAAGAAGAACCCAGTTTGACATATTCCATCAGTATTTGAGACCACTGTGAACGCAGTCAACAAGAATTTGTAAAGTGTTATTGGACTTTGTCAATAGGTTAACGTCTTCCTAAGTAAAGCTATTGTCATAACAGTAAAATTGCTTAACTAAATTAAATGGATTGGAGACCTGTTGTCAAATGAGAAAATAGCCAGTTACTTAAAAGCAATGTATTTAAAATAATTATTTATATAGTTAAATTAAAACCGTCCTGAATCACTGTTACTAATTCCCATTGCCATTGATAATTTTATTAGAATTGTTTAATTAATTGCACTTAATGCAGTTAAATTTCATTAAGTTATTCTACAGTTGTGTAGTGTGTACCAACTATTGTCAAGATACTGTGCCAAACTTAGGGCAGATGTGTACAAGAACAGACGGAGGGTGAGAGCAAAAGGCCTGTAATAAGGTCTAAAGGGCCTGGAGCACTTTAGGTCCCATGAACTCACCGTATGTAACCAACCAAAGATCCCTCTGAGGACAAAGCCCCACACTGAAGAGAAATTGCTCAGAACGAAAAGGGAAAAAGGAAAGTGAAAGTCCAATTAAATATGGGGCAGCAGCGTTGGGGGATTGCAGAGAGTGAGCCCCATAGTTTTGAACACTGCCCAAAACACCGAAAGAGAAAAATCTAGAGCCATTCAGAATCATTCTGTGGTTGCAAAAATCAGGGGTGACTTGTTTGAGTTAGACATTGTTTTGGCTCTTTTAATAAAGATATGTCACCAAAAAAAGTTATTCTGAGTCGTACCTCTTTCTAACATTTCAGAGCTAATTTTATGTAAAACCGAGCAACAGAACAAAGAACAAGGTAAAATCCTAACAGGATAGAAGCAAGGCGAAATCCCACACAAAAGTATTATAAAGGATAAAGAGAATGAGGAGCAGAAAAACATCTTCCCAGACAGTGAAAGAATGCCCACAGTCAGAGGAAAACTGAAATAACTATTTCAAAGTGAACTAAGTTATTAAGAATTATACACAAGTAAATAAATACATCAGATATTGTCTCAATAGAAATAAAAATACATAGATTTTGTTTTCTAGAAAATAAAAATAAGTAAAATTTTAAAAGGGACTTGAGAGAAGTTGATGGATTGAGAAGTTAGGCAAAGATCTAAAATATGTGTACTAGAAATTACAGAAGAAAAACGTCAAAGCAAGAGAATGAAGCACATACTAAAAGTTAAATTCAGGACAACTTTCCTGACACAGAAAGAATGCTTGTGAAAATGGATCCAAAAATGACCAGCACCAAGACATATCTAATAAAACCCCTGGATTCTAAAGAAAAGAAATCCTTTGGGCATTTAGGCAAAAAAGATCAATTCACTTATAAAGGAAAAAAGAAACAGATTGTCCTGAGGCTGGTCCATAAAACTTTATAACAGAAGAATATGAAGTAAGATATTTAAGATGGGGGGAAAAATCTGAGCCCAGGATTTTCTATTCGGCCAAAGTCATATTTAAGAATAAAAACCCTAAATAAACTGTCAATATGCAAGAACTCAGTGAATATTTTTCCCCGTAACTCTTCCTGAGGAATTTAACTAGAGAACAAGATTCAAATAACCAAAATTACTAGAAAGACATCAGAGCTCTCAGAGTAAAGGCCGGAATTCTCATAGCGGCTGTCAGGGACCCGCATCCCAGATGCCCAGGAGCTCTCTGACTGGCCTCTACTATCCGCCCCTTGTTGGCTCCGCCTGGGTCCCCCAGGGACCTCAAACAAGCCAAGTACAGAGGGGCCTCGGGACCTTTACGGCGTCTGTCTGGGTTCTGGTTCCCCGGGGAGCCCGTGGCTTGCTCTTCTAACCTCCTCAGATGTCTTCTTAACTGCCCTCTCGCAAGGCATTCTCCAATCACCGCCTTAACGTCGGAACCCCGTCTTCCCTGGAACCTCGCTCCTCCCTGTTTATTCTTCTCCTTCTCATGTGCTGCCACATGAAATACTCAGTATTTGTCGTCATGGCGTCGCGGATGAGGGCAGAGATGTTTGCTTCGTTCACTGCTGTGTCCTCAGCACCCTCGGTAGTGTCTGGCACAGAGTAGGCGCTCGACCAAGGCTGCGTACATTAATTAATAATTGGGCAAATCCAGTTGACTTGGTCTGAGCTTAGAGGATAACGTGATCCAAGAATGTGCAGAGACAACGCTCACTCGGGGCTGCAAGGAAGAAGAGTCTAGAAATGCTCCCGGGGAGCTCGAGTTTTGTCCTGCAGTTTTGTCCCGTGGCACAGAGAGACGAAGTCAGAGGTAAAGAGAATCCTGCTGTGGGAATCAGGAGAGTGATAGAGGGAAGGGTCGTTCGTCAGTGATCATCCTCTTCTCCTTGCAGCCGGACGTGCTCACTGATGCCTCCTGGGTTGCCAGCAGTTACGAGGCAGAATATTGGGCCTGTTTTCGAAATGATTACAAAACCTTGTAGAATCTAAAATAGCGGCCTGAAAATAAATTGCTTTATAAGATTGATAATGATATGTTATGTGTCCATTACTTAATACGTAAGTATGTTCCTTAAATTTTATATGAAATAAGAGTGTTCAAATACAGTTGGTGGAAGCAGTATCATAAAATACCAAACTTTGGGAAATCTCTTTTCTAAAAACAAAAATGCAAAGAATAAACACCTCACGCATCCATCTTGCCAGTTCGAATTTGGAAGACTTTTTCTACTTAAAGCACACCTGGTCCTCCTCCATCATCCCCCTCTGCGCGCGCGCGCGCACACACACACACACACACACACAGAATTTTCACTGAAACTGGCTAAACAAGAAATCACAGACACCGAGTGTTAACCTTTTGGCGGAAAGAGTGCATCTCAGTACATATGTGATCACTTTGAAAAGCCGCTGTTGCGCTTTGCTCTTTGCAGTACACGCGGTACCAGCAGTACGGCGCCGAGGAGTGCGTGCTGCAGATGGGGGGCGTGCTGTGCCCCCGCGCCGGCTGCGGAGCGGGGCTGCTGCCTGCGCCGGGCCAGAGGAAAGTCACCTGCGAAGGGGCCAGCGGCCTGGGCTGTGGGGTGAGTACTGCCTGCACCCGTCAGTGGGGTTTGCTGGTGTATTTGTTTGCTTTTGCAAGTGGGCCGAGATTATGTTTTTATTTTATTTTCATGACTCCTGCATCTTTGAACTGATGTGTAAGAAAATAGATTTTGAATTCTTATATAGGGCCCCAGTTTCAAAAAATGTATGTATTCATTCTAGGGGAGAGAGTAATATTAAGATTTTCTGCTTTGGTTGCTTATCTGAGTATTTACTCTAAGACCTTGTGAAGCAGTAGGCCAGACTTTTAAACTTTTCTTCCAGTGCTCAGCTAATTCAGAGAAAAAATGTGTTCTCTCTTCAGAGTTGCCTTTAAGTAGACAGGAGTGAAGGGGAAAGAGAGTTTCCCATCAGCGATGTCTTAGTGACATTGTTTGCCTAAGTATTTCAAGAAATAAAATGAAGATTAATACGGAAAACTTGAAATGTTGTTATGTCGTAAAAATCATTTTAAATAGAGATGAGCAAAACTAATGGTGCCTCTTAGGGAAGCAGAATGAGAAACATGGAAAGTGTTTGTTCTGAGAGGTCAAACCATGTGACCTAGCCGGCTTCTGGAATGAATCTATGGCTGCAAGCCGGCGGTAAGTGGGGAAGGAAGCATAACTCAAACACAAAAAGGCTTACTAGATTATAGGTTAAAGTGACAAATGGATAATAATCCTCATATTAAATTTCATGAAGGCTGGAAAAGGAAGAAAGCGTATGTGCTTATAAAAGGCTATTGAATTTTGATGGGAAACATTTCTTTTAAAATTGCAACTTGAAGGGGCGCGGATGGCAGAGGCGTGCCACCCAGGCCCGGTTTTCGGCTGACTGCCATAAATCACCTGCACACAGGTTGGCATCTGTTCCCCTTAGTCGGCCTTCCTATCTGTCCTGCCGTGGGGCTGGCAAAACCCTGGGGTGATCAAAGGAGCAGAGCAAGTGGGAGTTGGAGAGTAATGAGATCTCACGATGCCTAAATGGAAAGAAATGCCTCTGGATTAATAATCGTGACTGTGTTGAAATGAAAACTCAAGTAACGTTTGCTATCCTTAGAAATTATGGAAATCACGCCACAGTCTCCAGCCTTAGTCGTCACCGTTTACGGCATAATCTGCTGGAACTGTGTCTAGCCTGCGCAGGCCGCCAAATTCCAGGATCAGAATGCTAGCAGATGTTTCTTTAAAATGAGTTTTTGAGTAATTGTTTTTAACTGATGTCTAAATTGTGTGCTTCTGCTTGCTAATCGTTGACTGTTGTCTCAGTCTCTAAAGCTGGATTTTAAGATTGAAACTTTTGTTAGGAGGTGGAGAGTTTCTTTGGCCCATATTCTGCGTTCAGTTTTTCACTTTGCTTTAAGAAGCTTTCCTGTAATATTAAGTTTTGAATACCTTTACCTTTCCTTTTTTTACATAAGTAAATTGTAAGTAAATAACATACATATTTAAGCTCCAAATCATGAGAAATTACTTTAGAAGTGAATTGAAATGCTTCGATATCTTTGGGTTAAGAGAGTTTGGGGGAAAAGTTTACCTAAAGGAGAATAGATGTGTTCAGGATGTTTCTTTGTCCTGTGGCAATTCTAGGTAATGAGTTTTTATTTTATTTTGATTTGTTCTGTTTTGTTGTGTTGGGACTTGTGTTTGTTGTTTCGTATATTCATTATCTATCACTGCGTAACAAATAACCCCAAATTTTAACAATTTAACATAATATTTATCATCTCACTGAGTTTCTGAGGGTCAGGAATCACATGTGAGTGGCTTAGCTGGGCAGTTCTGGCCCGGGGTCCCTCAGGAGGTTGCATCCAGCTGGGTAACGGTTACCTGAAGGCCTAACTGGGGCGGGCAGATTCACTTCCAGAGTGGCTCCTTCACATGACTGTTGGCAAAAAAGACCTCAGTTCCTCGCCGGCTACTGATCTTCACCACACGGCCCTCTGCATAGGCCGTGTGTCCCCACAGTGGCAGCTAGCTTGCCCCAGAGCAAGTGACCCAAAGGAGAGCAAAGAGGAAGCCGCAGTGCCTTGCAGGGCTGATCCCCAGAGTTGTGCACGGCCCCTCCCACCGTATCCTGCTCATGCAGAGTGAGGTTTTAGATCCAGCTCACTCTCAAAGGGAAGCGAGGGGGATTTGAATCCGTCTTGAAAGAGTATCAAAGAATCTGTGGGCATATTTTAAACCACCACGGTTTGCAATTTGAAGAAACTGAAAAAGAGCTCTGAGAGAAGTGATTTTTCTAAAGGATACACTTTATGCTTTCCTTTCCCTCCCCGTCGTCTTCTGTCCAGGTCTTCACGCCCTTGCAAGCGAACGTCAGTTCCCACTGCTTTAGCTGCTCGGCAGAGATCAGTCATCACTGCCTCATCTCAAACTTTCACAAAGGGATGCTAACCCACCTTAAATGCTAACAGAATTCCATAATGATTTAAAAGGAGGTTGGATTGGATGTCTTAAGTTCAAATCCAGACTCCACAAATACTAATGTGGCCTTAATTTTTCTCGATTTCCTCAGACAAAAGTAATCATGTATAAGGTTATTGTGAATACAAAATGAAATGACGTAGAAATGTAGCTCTAGATTTTCTAGCAGTCAACTTTCAGAGGAAAAGCCTATCAGCTGGTCAATTAAGAATGTCCTTGGAAGCTCATATCCAGGGTTTACTTTTTCCTTCTTTCTCTTCCCTTTCTCCTAATGTGTGCGCTTTGCTGTGGTTTGTACATCTTCGTACATTGCCAATCTTCTCTGGACTTGAAGGTGGTAATGGAAAGCTGTCGTGTGAAAGAAATTGTGGTTAGATTACGGTACTTCTGAGGTAGAACATGGCCCAGTACATAGAAGCCAAAAGAAGATGAGTCTCTTCTCACTCTTCGCTCTACATTGTGGACAACCGAGAACAAAATGGGTTGCCCCAGGAAGTGCTGAGGGCCTCATCCTAGACAGTGTTCAAGGAAAAGTCACTGGTAGCAAAGCTACTGAAGAATTATAGAGTCTTGGATGTGGAAGATGCCTTCGACATCGACTCTAGTGGTTCTCAGGGTATGGTTCCCAGGTTTATTGTAAGACGCCTGTGACTCCACCTGTGCTTAATTTTTTCCTCAACTATTTGCAGATACAAAGAGCACAACTCTTACTATGTAGGTGTGCAAAAGATGTTTGCTGTTACAGAAAGGATCTTACGTGTAAAAAGGCTGAAAGCCAAATTTTCTATCATTCGTGGGATTTAAAAATTAAATATTAGGATACTCTGTGAGTTTCCCATTGCCACACACGTTCAGAGCTGGACACCTGTGCCTTAGGCTGCAGGTTGCGATGGTTCTAATCTTCTAGTCATTCTGCCCACCGCTGTGTGCCTGGATGGCCCTCCCTGCGTCTGTGGTTGCTCTTGGATGTGGTTTCTATCTCAGGAAACAGACTTCTATGTCTTGATTAACTTGGGCTTCTTTAAAATAGGTACTACAGTTAGTATTTATAACCCTCTTGTTCAAACATGTATGAATGTCCACTGGAAATTCAGAGTCCCTGACACTTTGCTTTACCGTATCTCTAGCTTATCTGTTGGCTGAAGAGCAATGTATATTAGCTAATAGGAAGACAAGGATTTCCATTTAAATGAACATGTCAGTCCATCTAAGAAAGACCTGATATGTGATAGATACAGCAATACAGCAATTTGTTACCATTACAAAGAATTATTTGAAAGTACCGCCTCCCAGGATTCAAGTTGAAGTGTTCTGGTTTCAAGTCTTTCTTTTCCTGTCCCAGGTCTTTACACTCCTCTCCTCAGTAAATCATGTATTTGGAGTTCAACATTCATTGAATGAATGAATGAATAGAATAGAGTAAATGAGTGAGTGAATCTTAACAATGTAGGAGTGATATGAGTAAACTATCATTTTTATTTTCCAGTTTTAATCACCATTTACCCCCATATTAGAGTTGCTTATCTTGTCTCAACAAAGACCTCTTCAAAAAATATTAAGCACCTTCCTATACTTACACAATACACAGCACACGTAGTACACAATTCAGAAGACCAGAATTATACTATGTCTGGAGATCCACGAAAAGTTGATTAGGAATCTGAAAGCACTGCAGACTTTACAGAGTTCGTATTCCCTGTCAAAGATTACACACACGGCCACGGAAAGAGTCTTGCACGTGGTGGTAAATAAAATGTCTTATTCTTGGGAGCACTGAGATTTTAGTTTTGACTCAGCATAGAATATTTTTACATTGATAGAACTCAACAAAGAATATATTTGAGAATCAAATACCAGTCTGACCTCACTCTGCTAACCCTGGATCGTATTTTCACTACTGCTCATAAAAGTATTAATTGATTTCCTGAGGAATGCATGTTATGCAGTATTCTTTTTTCTGGTCTTATTGCTATTCATCAGAACCATCTCACAAACTTTTACGACTCCGATGCAAAATGTTGACGTGTTTAACACTGGAAAACAGCCACAAAATATGGAACACATTATACTCACTGACCTGGGAATGAAGAAAGCAATGGCAGTCAAACCTTGTGAGTTATCTGTAAATAAAACTTCTTTATCATATTTGCTGTTGTTTGAAATATGTGTCTAGAAGAGAATTTCTTAAAATAATGGAAATACCGTGGTGCCTTGATGCTCAGTTTTTAGGTACATATATATTAAGAAGTATATGCTGTAGAATAGAATCCTTTATTACTATGTAATGCATCTCTTTATCACTAATAATTTTCCTTGCTTTGAAATTTGTTTTGTACAAAATTAATACAGCTAATCCAATTTTCTTTCACAATAAATAAATAAATAAATAAAAAGAAAAAAAAATAAACTTCAGTCCTCTGACCCTTCTTCAAGTGTCTTACTTTGTGGGATTGCTATGTGTATGCAGGTAATTGAAATGATTTTCCTCCTGTTAACCTACCATCAGTTTATTTCATAGACTCAATTATCGAAACTTCAGAAGGTAGAGAGAGGGTTTTTTCTCTCCCCTACAGTACAGTAGTTTCATTTCCACAAAGGCAGCCTGCTGCAACACTGCCCACAAACGCACAGGGCCTCACATTGAAGGGATTGCTGGGCCAGGCAACATCTCTGTCCATTTCTCCCCTGAAGCACTTTCCTGACAAAGGCCCTCCCCACTGTGTGCCTCAGCTGAGGAATGTGGCTGTGCACACTCAGACTCTGCTCATTTATCCTGTTTCCAAGTGAAAGAAGTAAAATTTAAAAAAAAAGAAGAAGAAGAAGCTCATTTCTTGTACACTGATTAGCATAAAATTGCTTCTTTGTCTCAGCTGCCAGGAAGCACAATGGTGCTGAGACTCCTGGCTGGGTAGATGGCTCCCTCTCCTTTCCTCCACTACTAGCTCAGCAGCCACCCCACACACAGACCCCAAAAGGGGGGCCCCCTGGCCCTGACCTCTTTTACCCCAGGGTGAAAGTGTAAAACATGACCTTGAGACCTGGATGGGACAGAAAATATTCTACCCCAAAGTACGGTTTCTGCTTTCCTTCAGGAGCTGAGAGTTAAGGCATCATTCCCTCATTCATTCTTTTGCTATTTATTCAGTGGCTGCTAAGTCTCAGCCCATGGCTAAATGCTGATTTGCCCAGACTCCTGGCATTTGAGACAGAAACGAGAAACAGCAAATCAAGTCGTCGTTTTTTCCAAGAACTTGGAAAAATTCACCAGCTCTATGATGCTAAGATCCAGGGACATATATTTGATTTTAAAATGCACACTGTTCTACATTTTAATACCTCTGAAATAGGGATAAGGCCTATAATCAATAGTGCTTTAAACTCAGTGGCACATAAAATTGGTGTGTCTAATAATGGAGGGTGTCTTGGGTTGGATGAAAATCTCACAGGGAAGGCCAATGACAGAATTTAGAAACTGATCAACTAACGAAAAAGCCTCACAGTGATAAGCTCTGCCCATCTCAGAGGAATTTCCCTCTCCATTGCAATCCTCCAAACAAATGTCTTCCAGGAGACAGGACTGTATTTTATCAATCTGAATACGAGGTTATGCAACTGAAATTCACGAAGAGTACCTGGTTCCTGGCAAAATAGCACAGAAACAGAACCAACTTTGGGAAGACAGACTTGGCTGTAACTTCTATTTCTCGAAACTGCTATCCCTTTTCCTTTTTGAAGCCTTATTTTCCTGATTCGTAAAAGGTAGACAACAAAATTCCTTCCTTGCTATTGTAGGAATAAGTGAGATAAAGCATGGCACATAGGAGACACTCAATAAAAGCCACTTTCCTCTTTATATATAATTATTTGCTATACTGGACATATAACTCCAACAGAGCTCATTCCATCTGCAAAACGAGCCCATCAGGTGAGGAAATGAGTAACCTGGGCAAGGTTACACGGCTGGTGAAAGAGACAGAGCTGGGGTTTCCAGCAGATCTTCTGAAGCCAAGTTTAGTGCCTTATTTCTATACAACAGCCAATGCCATCCAAATCCTCATCACGGGATTTACTGTACGGAGGAGGGCCTCTAGCAAGCCCTCCATTCCCATTCCTAAAGAGCCACAACCCATTCAAAAACAAAGCTCAGAATAAAGAAATCCAGAAAATGACAATAAAATGACTAGGCTACTTGTAAGACATTGATTGATTCTAGTGAACATCTGCATGAGTTATTGTGTCAAAACGCAAGGGTCATAACAGGCTCTGATATGATCCAGCGCCAGTGACCCTCTCCTCCTGACACCCTCTGGGGACCACCAGTTCGGGCCCGCCACAGCTGCTCTGCTACCCCAGTTTGCGGCTATATTGACACAGCCATTTTCATGGTAGGCCTGTTGTAAATTTGTTGTTACATGGTGCGTCTGCCCCAAATTGCACGGTGTACGTAAATTTTTGTGTGTGTGGCGGGGCTGGCACGGGGGTTGGGGGGGTACCGGGGCTGAATGGAGCGTGTGATGGGGCAACCCGCAGGAGACCTAACCCTGATAAATTGTTTACTTGTTAGCGATGGGGCTCAAGAGTGGGCCGGGGGCTACGGGCTCAGCAGGACAGACGTAGAAGGTGGACCCACGCCAATTACCAGTCATTGTGGCGTCCCACCCCATGATTGACACCAATGTCCCCCCTCTCACCATGGGTCCTTTTACTATCCCGGACCCAACACAAGCCCCACTGTGCTAATACTATGGTGTCTTCAATTTCCTTTGCAGCTAGCAAAAATTAACCTAGGCCTCCGGCCTGTAGAAGACCTAAGGGCTGTATTTTATTATGCATTTTTTCCTAGTTTTTTCAAGGATGAGTAAAAAAAATAGAGGTTGCTAAGGCCAGTTGGGCAACAAAGGAAGCAAAGGGACAAACATTATCTTTGGATGACTGACTTCAAAGTTAATGATCTCCCCCACTGAATTGTGCCCTCTGCAGCTCAATGAGGTCTTTGCCATCAGATAAAGAAGCGCCTCTTTAATCCACTAACACTCCTTTGTCCTTTTGTGGCAAAATAATCATTTCATCAGTTTTGGGTACTCTCTGCCCAGAGAGTTTTTTAGCCTGAGTGATTCAGAGCAGGAGAGACAGAGAAGGGTATTTCTCTACTTCATTTTTCCTCAAGTGACGGCTGAATAACTATGCAAAAAAATTAAGGCATAATGACCCGGCAACAGTGACAAAACCTAATTAGTCACGGAGGCCACTGGGTAATGAGCCGCAAAACCTGGCTCTTGAGTGTGTAATAACTGTATTTTTCTCCATTTCTTCCCCTTTAGTCACAGCCTTGTGTGGCATTTTTAACAAACTAAAATGGCACCAGATGCAACAGGGTTCAGACATTTTAACTTGAATTAAGAAACCATATGTTCCGATAAGTCATGGTCTCTTCTTTCCCACAGACGGGCTCCTCCATCTGTGAGGTAGCACTCCGGTGGCGAGGGAATGACGGCCACTGGGACGATCACCCTACGAAGATGACCGGGTGTTGGGCTTGGGAGAGGGGCCTCCGGAACCCTCCCAAGACAGAGATTCCGGCTCCTGGAAGCGACTCGGACATTCCAGATGTGGGGGCCCCAGATGTGCTCCCAAAACACAGGAAGACTGAGAAGCTGGAGTGTGAAGAGAAGGTGGGAGAGGGCAGAGGTGGGAAGGACGCTGAGAGTGTGGAATGCTGAGAGTTGCCTTTTGCAACATCCTTCACTGTCGTGTGTAAGAGTGCTCAGCGATCTAAGGCACAGGTTAGCCAATCCGGAGATTCACAAAAACCTTGGGCCTTATTACCTCCATTTTGTTTTTTGGGATAAAGCAACCGAGGATCAGTGAAGTTAGGAAATGCAGGAATCAAGATTTCAAGCCGCATTTGTGACCATTATCCCAGGATGCCTCCTGTGTCTGTGGTTATTCTTATTGCTAATCCTAATTTCTTCTTAAAATTAGAAAAAATTTAAAGGGTGGAAAGTTTACACATCACACAGTTTGGCATGATGTCTCTCTTCAACCCTGAGATAGGGAATTCCCTTCCAAAGTCTGTCAGGTAAAATGTCATTAATGCTTAATTGTTACTTCGAGCAGGGCACCATCCAAGGAGTTCCCTTGGTCCCACTCTAGGTTTAATGTTGGGGACTTCCAATCCCAGTCCGTGGAGGAGACACTGCCCCACAGTGTTGACTTGTATTTCTCCTCTGCTTCTGTGAATGTTGTCTTCTAGCCATTATGAACATTGGGACTGTATTATTAGGGCTTACGAAACAGCAAACATTATGATCTTTGTTCTCTGAGAGACAAGAAGGCTGACCTTTCTTTTGTCCTACTCCATACCCAGCAGGCCAAGAAAGAGTCTCCCCAAGATGAATCTAGTTCTCCCTGGACTTCATTAAGGGCCTCATCTCCCCTTGAGCCTCTGGCCATGGAACCACATAAGGGAATCCTGAATAAGGAATTCTGTATGGAATATGCAGTTCAGAATTAATCATAGAACACAGACATAGGTTTGGATAGGGACCGCTGCCTTCTTGGGAAATCTTAAAATTACATGCATTAAAAAAATAAAAACAAAAAATCCAGCACTTCTTTTCTTACATTAACAAGAACAAGACATGAAATTAAAATGCAAGCAAAACCAACAAAAACAGATGCATCTATGCAGTTTGAGGGTTTACATAATGTAAATTATACTCTTAACTTCCATGTAATTCTGACACAGCAAAGTCCTGGCATGTTGGACTGTGTAACAGGACAGCTCTTTGTCTCTCTAACCCGGGACTGGCTACGTAATTTGTTCGGCCTTGTGCAAAATGAGAATGTAGGGTATCCTGTTAAAAAAAATTACTAAGAATTTCAAGACAGCTACACAGAGCATTGAACCAAGCGCAGGACCTTTCTCAGGATGGGAAAGTCCCATGTGACTGCACAGACCACACTCCCACGAAGCCAGCCCTGCAAAGAGAGCTAGCGCACCGGCATCCATGGAGCCAGGCAGGCACGAGACAACTGTGAACAGTGCAGAAGGCCGCCTACCATTCTTCCAACTTCTCACTCACAGCTGTTCAAAGCTGACTCTTTTTTCTCTAAACTTTGAACTTCAGAAAGTCTACTTTTGCATCTCAGAAGTACTGTATGTAAAATGGGGAGTTTCTCTGTACAGACAATGCCATTTCTTCTCGACTCTTCTCCAAACTTTCATCTATTCTAGTCCCGGCAAGCTTGGCTGCTCTGTTCATTGGGCCTTTTCCTGCACTCGAGTCAAGTCATTATCCTCTTTTTATATACTGCACTTCGTGCCCTTGTGAACCTGTTGAAAAATAGTGAAAGAGAGTTGAAAAGTACCACTGGCTCCTAAAAATAGTGCTGACTAGGAGGCAGAAAGGGGGAACTCCGGTTTTATTCAGTGCTAAAGATAACACCACCAGAATGATAGACTCCTCCGAATTGTTTGTCCCCACTGGCCATTGTCCCTCGGGCGCTGAATGAGCCTCTTAGCAGCTCTTGAGGGCCTGTCACAGGTAGGCACCCAACAGAGATAATTCCCAGCCTATGCTTGACTGCCCCTTTATAGACACTCACTCATGGCTCTGAAAGGCCTCAGACACTGTTGAATAAACTCCTACTCGCTTCCATAAACTTTTTCTCCCACTGAATTTTCCGGGGATGTGAACAGCTTCCCAGCCTCCCCAGAGGATGCTTCTGAATGCACTCCTGTTCTGAATCAAAGCCCGATAGCCAGGCCTCTTTCGAAAACAAGAGAAAAAAAAATAAAAAGACGGAAAAAAAAAATGGGCCATCAGTCCCCAAGAGGAATCTCTGTGCTTTCTTCTGCAGGTGAATTCCAACTCCCAGTGGCTCTGGTCTGCTTCCTGCTCTCCTTACAGGTTTATTTATTTTAGTTGCAAGAGGTGTCTTTTTCTACAAAGGAAAAAACCCTCTGTTTGTTGTCTGAGCCCTGTCTCTTCCGGTTTTGAAAAAGCAGGGTGCCCCTCCAGGGCATAAAGATTCCAGGATTCCGGGGCATGTTTGTTTTCGGAATGTCTTAGAGCAGCACTGGCGTTAGAGCTCCGCCAAGGGGGACTTGAATCCAGCTGTGCCACCTACTAACTGGCGGGGCCTCCGGCAAGTCACTTGCCTTTCCAAGCCACAGTTTTCTCATCTATGAAACAGGGCTAATAATAACCTTTCTCACAGGCTCTTTTTTCCAAAGATTAACATAGGTAATGTACCAGGGCTGTCCAGAAAGTACGCAGCCATGTAATATGAAAGTGACATATTAACAACGGCTGGATACTTTCTAGACAGCCCTCGCCTGTAACCTATAGCATGGTTCCCAGTAGGTAACAGAGCTGAATAAGAGGTAGATTTTAGTACTATGTTTTTCTTATATTATTTTTCTGATTTACCAGGCTCTTAGGCCAGTCCTTGCCTTCTCAAGTTATCATTCACCTACCTGCCATTCAGATCTTTCTAAACTGGCTTCTCAGTAGAGGAGACGTTAATTCCTCCTTAATACTTATAACCCAACCCTTTAAATGCCCTAGGTAGACACGTTTTTTGTTACATTTTCCCCATCCAAATAATGGGAGTGGAAATGCCTATGACCTTGAAATACTGTTTTAAGGCCATCCAGGCAATGGGCATGAGAATGCTTGGGAAAGAAATGATATGGGAGTTTTAATTATTGTTCTTTTCATTCTGTACTCCTTGTTCAGTTTTTATTTTATATCACGCGTCAAATAAACAAAGTGAATGCTTTTGCTCCCGTCTTCTAGGGGGATCAAGAGAGCCTCTTAGCCAGAAAGAGAAAAATGAGTCTGAAAGCAGGGGCAGCCTCTTTTTCCTTCCCCATTTCCCCAGTATTCCCATCGGAACGTCATTGGCACAATAAGAAAACTTCAAGGAGACCTATTTCTGAGGCCTCAATTTCGAGTTATCAATCACCAGCAACACTTCTTTGATGAAACCACACGGGATTTACTCAACATGCTGATTAGTATGTTGGGCTTCAAAAATCAGCAGGGTTGACAATTAGACAAGAGGCTGCCCCACCCCCCAAGCATATTAACTTTTTTCTCTTAAGAATGCATTTGTGTATTATTCTATTTGTCCCTCCTTGAGGATTAGTATAAACCTTCCTGAAGCAAAGTACTAGGGAAAGCCATTCAGAAGAAATCCTGCCCCCATTCTAACCCATCGTGAAGAATCCATTCCTCTGAAACATCTTTCCTCAAAGCTTCACACAGCAAGACTGCTTTTTAGTAATCACTTATTCTTCAGCAACCATTTATTGAGATCTACTCTGTGCCCAGTTCCATGCTAAGTAGAGGGATATAAAAATGAATCAGGGACAGATCCCCATGGCAAAGAACTTACTATCTGGGTGGGATAATGAGATTATATTCAAACAATCTAAGACATGGTTTTTAAAAATCCTATGCCGCAAAAGGGGTGCAGATTAAATACCATGAAAGTCCAGAAGACAGATTAGTTTGATTTTGAAGAGGAGAGAGGACAGGATCAGGAAAATCTTCCTAAATTTCATCTTAAAAGATAAACGGTATTGTCCTTGCCAAGATTGGCCGGGGGGTGCAGGGCTGGGAGGGCTTCCAGGTAGAGAAACAGTCAAAGCAGGGAAATATGGGATCAAGGGGCATGTTTAGGATCCAGGGACTTGGCGTGTGTCCATCCACTTCTCAAATAGGAATGAACTCCGAAAAAAGGCTCTTCCTCACCCACAGCCTTAGCAGCCAGTGGGCCTGTTTGAAGGCACCTTCCTGTGCTGTCGGATACCACAAATGCTTACCTCTTTCCAAAGTACGCAAAATTACGCCAAGAGTTCTGGGACGTCAAGCCAGCATGAGACTTGTCCTTGTCCTCCTGGGGCTCAGAGCCCTTCTTCCCAGCCCTCTTCTCTCCCAATACCACAGTGTTTAACATCCTCTTTACAATATTGAAATTATCTCTATATAGTATCATATGTGATATAATCTACCTATATACATGATTTCAAAAAAAGCAACATGATGCCCTGTCAGTAATATAAAGGATAAATAAGGAAAATAATTTATAATAAAACACAATATATTTTGATATGTAAATGTTTGAGTATGCTTACACTGATAGTTATGAGAGGTCGGACATTTTCATCTCCATGTAGAATCATTGTAAATGCAATAGCTTTTTTTATATGTGCATTTTGTGGGAGACTCAAATACCACAAGCAGTGTTGCCATCAGCAGATGTAATTTTCTGCAATGGTGAAAAATTCTTGGCCAAAGACCAAACCAAAGTATAATTGCCCTTTAAAAATTTTTAACAACGGTAGTTGCATTCTTGGAAAATTCTCTGTATGTTAAAACTGTGCAAAAATTATTTGGTGTCTATATGTAAAATAGTCAGGTGTGAGCTTTGTATAATTATACAGAAGTTTTTAACTTTGGATGTCTAGTGAAATTCTTATGAGTTGTGGGATAATTCTCTGGTGCCTGGGGCTGTCCTGTGCGTTACTCCTGCACAGTAAATGACAATGGTTCTCTTCAATCAATGTAATGACCAATACTTTTCCAATAAATTTCTAAAATGCCTCCTAAGGGAAGTACCATCCCCATTGAGAATCATTGGCTTAGAGTTTAGTTGGGGAAGGAAGAGTCACATCCCCAAAGACAATTAGTATTATAAATAATCATCAATTAAATGACAAACCAATCATTTAGAACAGATATCAAGTACTGTTCAAAGCAGGACAAGATAAGATAACCATGGGTACAGTCACCAGGAGATTCTTCACGACTAAGCATCGTGTCAGAAAGAGTGTAGACCTTGAAGTCAGGCCTGGGTTCAGAATCCCAACTTTGACACGTATGTCCTGTATGAATTCGGGTAAGTAATTTAACTTCTCCAAGCCTCCGTTTTCCTACCTGTAGAATGGAAGTAATGATACCTACTTTAAAAGGTAAACAGAGGGATTCAATGAAATTATATATGTAAAGTACCTGGGAGAATACTTGGTACATACAACAGTAGCTTTTATGGGTATAAAGAAAGAGCAACTTCAGCTGGTCTTTGAAGGATGGCAGGAGTAGGGAAGGGCAAGGCAGACACAGAATGAGCAAAGGCCTGGAGACAGGATCATCTACAATGGGTTTTGGGGCAAAGTAGATAGGTAAGTCAGGCTGGCATAGGGTGAGAGTGGGAGGCATGATTGGAAAGGTGGGCATTTTTAAGAGAGTAAAACCTTGAATGCTTAGCTAAAGAGTTTGGCACTTATTCTTGTTGGCTAAAGAAAGTCAATGAACATGGAGCATTCCTGCATTCCTAGACACAACCTAGGTTAAAGCCAACCGCACACAAGGCCAACGAGAGCTACAGCCCCTGCTGCTCTAAACAGCCACAGTCGGTAGCACAGATTTCTCATACCGCTCCACACCTCAGCTGATGTGAACTGAGGTGGCCTCAGACTGGAGAGCAGCCTCTCCAGTGATCTGTGACTTATGCTTAAGAAGATTGCTTGCAAAGTTGAGCTGGGCCAATCAGATTCTTCTCTTGGGAATTTGAAAAGATAGCTAGGGCCGAGCAGAAAGGTCTTCAGGTAGATCTGGTGCTGGAGCCTCCAGGTGGGGCCATGGGGCGGTTAGGAGGAAGTTAGTTGATAGGGAGCTAGGGCACTGGATCAAACATGGACAGAAGCAAAACATTATTATGAGAAATCACAGACCCCATAAAAGAGAGACTGAGAGAGTAGCTATCTGTGGTACTGGTGGTTTTCTGGATCCAGATGCAATTCATGTGCATCCTTCCAACTCCCCTTTCCTTAAGGTTAGTTTATAATCCTAGATGCCAAACTTCTCCAAGCACACGGGTGTTTATTTCTTCTGGAGATTCATGGGCAAAGTGATTCCTATCCTTCAAAAAGCCAAATGCATATTAATATCTCAACTTTGGATACAGCCTAGTTGCGGAGGGGACATGCCAAGTTATAATCTATGACACCATAAGAAAGACAAAGAATGGATTCTGATCGAAGAATGTGATCATAAACCTATGCTTAATGTTCCCTGCCTCAACAAAACTGCTACTGAAATTATCACAGAAAATCAACTGCTATGGGGAGAAACTTCCATCTTACTACAAGAAGCTAGGGGATGGGGCCACTCACATGTCAGCAATTTTGAGAAATTTCTGCAGATTATAGCACAGGCAATACCATATTGCTGGAGAGACCACCAGTGTGCCATGTGGGGAAAAAGAAACACCAGGAGGACAAAGATTATAATCCCTAGCTTGCAGTCTTTCTTGGGGGAAATCAGTAAAAAGATAAATTTCAATCCCCCTAGAACCTCTAGAAAGGTAGAGTGCTATAATCCTAATGGGACAGGAATCTTGTTGCAACAGACCATACCAGACATGGGTGGACGGTCTATGAAAACATAAAGAGAACTGCCAAAGGTGGTTCCTAGCAAGAGCAGTCCTGCAAGTTAGAGAAGAGAATGGAGGTGAAGTGAATTCAGACAACCATGCCAAGGAAGAAACTCACAACCCAAAGTAAATCCCTCTGCTCTGACATCTCTGCTGGCTGCTCCTTTTTACACCATGAGCCATGAAAGAGTGACAGAGACTGCTGGTGGCCCCTCACAGCCCTTTTCCTCCTCTTCCTAAGTAATGAAATGTTTAGTGGGGCACATAGCTGCTTAGAACAAAGAACGCATTCCTCAGCTTTCCTTGCAGATGGGATTCAGCCTTGTGACTAAATTCTGGCCAATAGGGTGTGAGAGGAAGTATCATGTGACAGCTTCCATAAACCTCCCTTAATCTCTTCTTCCCCCTTTCCTCTCTCCTGCTACTTGGAATGTGGATATGATGACTGGAACTCTATCGCCGACCGTGGAATAAGGAACACACCCTTATGATGGCAAAGCAGAAAGCTAGAAGCAGCTTGCATCCCTGAGGACTTGGAGAGAGCTGTCCTACCACCCCGAGATCAATTCCCTCCGGATTTTTCCATGAGACAGAAACACAGTTTCTGTCTCATTTAAAATACTATTATTTCATATCTCTGATGCAGCCAAACCACATTCTAACTGATTCAAAAAGTAAAACTATAGCAAATCTGAAGTGTGCACTTTCCTCTTTATCTGAGTTTAAAGAGCTGTATAAAGGTCACGTGTAATCACAGAACCCTCAATACTGGACAAATAAAGGAAAAACTTCCCACTGTAAGGATGAGCAAGAGGAGAAAATTCCCTGGATACATAAAAGTAGTCATCATTTCAAAAGAAAGGACCAGTATGAGGAACAAGATGTGTCACCCTAAGAAACAAAAGAAAACTATAGAAATGTCTACAATTTGTATCATCAATAAGCTCTAGAAGCTATCGATGTACAGAACAGGGTCAAATTGGCAACGAAAGGAAAAATCTATCTATAGGAAAGTTTCCTTAAGTGAGCAAAACGTAATTAATGAATTTTACAATGCAATGAGGGCAACAGAAAGCAGATAGAGTACTGCAGAAATCTGGGTGTCCTTGGTTACTTACTTGCATATTCTAAGTTTTTACAATTATTAAATCGAACTAAATTTGGGCTTTAGAAGCCAACATATGAGTTCTAGGTAATGAACTGCAACCTAACTAAGTAGTAAACAAACTGAAAACCATAACTTAGGAACTTCCCTTTGTAACAAATAGCTGGGTCTCAGCCAATCACAGCAGCTGAGCTTCATTAATGGCAGGCGGCCAACTGTTCAAACCAGGTTCAGTTAAGGCAAACGCTGAGCTTTAACCAGTTGAGCTGTCTCCGTACCCCACTTCCACTTTCTGCATGTCACTTGCTTTTCTCTGGCTATAAATGTAAATTGCACATGTGGCGGGGCAGAGCGTTCTGAACCATTTTTGGTCCGAACTGCAGCCCGATTCTAGAATGGCAAATAAAAGACAATCAAGATCTGCAAAACTACATTTATTGTAGTTTAGTTTTTTAACACTATTTTTTCTCAAGTTTACATCACAAATCCATCCTATTCTTTCCAACATTTGGCTTAACCTATTTCAGTATGAACAGTAAGTCAATTAGGTATGAAATCCATCCAATTTTTCTCCATACACCTATACCTCATCTCCATCTGCCTGCACTCTTACCAAAAAACCATCTCATCTAAGAGAAAGACTTATATTTTGCTCTATTTTAAGCCAGTCCTTTAATCTGTATTCTTGATCATCTCCTTTTCTGATTTCTCTAAGATCAGAACCCTGTCCCTTTCTCTCTCTCCTATATTGTAACCCTTTCGTTCCTTGCTGAGTCCCTTTATGCAAATTATAAATATATTATAAATATGCTCAGATCCATCTTTTAAAAATCCCTTCCATTCTTCATCCTCTGCTAGCACCACACCATCTCTTGTCTCAGTCATGATACCCAAAGGACTAGGTGATACTCACTGCCTCTATTTTCTCATTTCCCCAGCACTGTTCTTAAATGAGTTTCTTTTCCTTGTGATAAAATAATATTTGGTAATTACAGAAATTTTAAAAAATGTGAAAAGATACAAAAAAATAAAAATCATCCATAGTTCTGTGACTCAGTGATAATTACTGTGAATATTTTAGAGACTTCTATTCATCTAGTCTTTATACATTAGAAAATTGAATCTTGCTGCAATTATAATTTTATAGACTTTTTCTCTTGCTATTATTTAGCAATTTTTCTACATCATGAAATTTGCTTCAAAAACATGATATTCATTCAGACAAAAACTTGTACATGAATGTTCATAGCAGCACTACGTGCAACGGCCAAAAGGTATAAATGACCCAAATATTTATAAACGGATTAGTGAATAGGCAAAATGTGGTGTAGCCATACAGTGGAATACTGTAGTATTCAGCCATCAAAAGGAATGGAGTACTGACATGTGCTACAACATGGATAACCCTTGAAAACATTATGGTAAGTGGAAGAAGCCAGACACCAAAGGTGACATATTGGACGATTCTCTCTATATGAAATGTCCAGAGTAGGCAAATCCGTAGACAGAAAGACTAGTGGTTGCCAGGGGATAAGGGGAGAGGGAATAGGGAGTAACTGCTTAATGGGTATGGGGTTTCCTTTTGGGGTGATGAATATGCAACGTTTTATTTATTCATTCATCAACTGATGGGCATTTGGGTTGCTTCTACTTTGTGGCTATTATGAATAACACTGCTATAGACATTTGTTTACAAGTTTTTGTGTGAACATATGTCTTCAATTCTCATAGGTATATACTCTTTCATTTATTCTTAAACATGTTTCATTTAATTATTAGCTATATTTAAAAGCTGGCCCCTTTAAGATCATCTGTTTTGTTCCAGGTATAATTTTCCGTGTCTGATAGGGTTTTACATTCAATGTTTTCATTTATGCCTTTTTTCCCCCTACATCCTAAGTCATCAAGCAAACCTCTTTCTAAATAGTCATTAGTGGAGGGGTTTTTTTTCCTTCTTTTACCTAATGGTTATTTAGAAAAATACCTTAAATTGTATATGAAATTTTGTTTAAGTTGTAGAGGGTACTTAAAGCTATTTGGAACGTGTTGAGTTTTTCTTTATGGCCTACTGTATTTTAAGTGTTTTATTTGATCCATGGTTGCTTAAAATATTTTGTTATATGTGTTTTTCTAATTTTATTCCACAAATTGTTCTTTTTGTCTACCTTGACATCAGAAAGTGATATTCCTATCTTTCACAATCATTTTGTCTTTATCTATTTCTTGTTATAGTTCATATAATTTCACCTTTATATATATTTGCTCTTGGTTAGTTGACCCATAAAGATCTTTGACTACTAACTCTTCCTTGTGAATTAAATTTTTTATCAATATAAATTATCCTATTTAATGTTTTTTTCACCTTTGACAAGGGAGTTAGCATGCTTTTACTCATTATCTTTTCTTTCTAGATTATTTTTGCAATTATTTTCAGTATTAATGCTGAACTGTTTTTATGACAGTGTTAATTCTAAGTTTAATTTTGCCCCCAAATAGTGCATCTAATGTCTCACTCAGGGTTTCTAAAACATACATATTGTTTAGTCATTAGGGAAAAGATAGTGCAGTGTCTGTTTTGGTTAACTGCCTAATAAAAACTAAAAATACCAAATATTTATTGAGCATTTTCTACACGCTACGATCTGTTTTTAATAACCCAGTTATATTATTTAATCTTCCAAAAAGATGGTGATCTGACATGCGTAACCACTTTACTCCCTGACTCATACACCTGATTGCCCTCTCTCTTTGGCAGTGTCTCCTCCCATATCCCCTGCTGGGAAGGCGTGTACTACAGCATGGCATGGCTTCCCTCGCCACAGTGAGGGAATAGGCCTGGGCATCTGAGCCAGGGCAATGATCCATAGATTAGGCTAAATCGTTTATATATTTTGACCAAGAGACACAGAGACATCAGAGGGTTAGGGGTACCTGTGTAGAAAGGTTTTGTGGAGTCTGCACTGGACAGCCATTTCCAACCTTATGAATGTTGACAACGCATTCTGTAGGAAGCTGCACAAATGCACAAAGAAAAGCAGTGTCAGAGACCACGTGGCTCCCGAAAGAGGGAGATAGAGAGACAGCTGTCTGAGCAATTTCTAGTTCCTATGAGACCAAGCTATACTTCCCATAGTTTGTTACCATGAAATTTCCTTGTCTCCTTTTGATAATCCTCCTGTAACTTTTACTGGTTTAGGGGGCCTTCTGTTCTTAGATGAGCTCTGATTAAAATGGGGCTCAGATTAGAATGCTGTTTATCTGAGTGAGATATTGTGGCAAATCATATTTTCCAAAGATGGATGCCATAATATCCCCCATACCACTTATCTTCTAGAATCTTGCTATTTCTCAAATAAAAGGGGGAATCTACATTCTCTCCCATTGTGCCTGGGTAGCTCATAATGACTGCTTTGTCCAATGCAGTATGGTGGAAATGGTACTACGTGACTTCCAAGCTAGGTTGTACAAGTGCCTTATTCTCTTGGGACACTTGCTCTTGAAACCCAACACCATGGGGTTAGGAAGTCTAAGCACTTAGTGGAGAGGTCCATGTAGGGAGTATTGAGGTCCCGGTCCATAGCCCCAGCTGAACTCCCAGCTGACAACCAGCATCAACTAGCCAGCCAAGTGAACGAGCCATTTTAAAAGTATACCTTCTAGTCCTGAGTTAAGTCACCCCGGCTGATGCTACTTGAAGCATAAGAGAAGCTGTCCCTACCAAGTCCAGTCCTAATTGCAAAGTAATAGGCAAAATATTAATAAATGATCATTGTCATTTTAAGCCACTAAGTTTGGGGGTTTTTTCTCCCCTTGGGAATATATAAATGACACAAACACCACATTAAACTATCATTAATTAATACATAGCTGTTCCTCAGCAGGGATCTATAAAACTTGGATGTTTTAAGATGGGAGGGCAGGGAACAAATGATGAGAAAAAGAGTCACCTTGCAGTCACCCACCATGAGTGCATTTTGACAACTAGAGGGCAGGTTACCAAAAAAAAAAAAAAAAAAAATGGATGAAAAAGGGAAAAGAAGATGGAGAGGAGGAAGACTTAGGTGGTGGAGGTGATGATGGGAAAGTATGGCATGAACTGTAAACCCCTCAGGCGTGTACCCTGCCTTTGATTCATTATTGTACCTACAGGGGCCGGCACTATGCCAGCCACATAGTAGGTGCTCAACACATGTTTTAAATTAAAGAAATAAATGGAAATTCCATGATGCCCTAGTCAGGAGCTTTGTAAAGTACAGAAACTCCACCAAATTAATTCAGGTAAAAGTGAGTTTACTGTGAGGATAAAGGGCTATTTCCCTTAACCCAACTGTAAAATGTACGGCAGGGTCTTGTGAGAATAGAAAGAAAATTCACTTTTTTCTCTCTGCTTGGAGTCATCGGCATCTCTTACCTTATAACCTTTCTCCATGTCTAATCTACTCTTCCTCTTTACAGATTAGCTTCTTTTGCCAAGCTTTTAGTTTCTGTTCTCCCAAAATTCCACTTGCTTTAGATAGTCATGCCAGGCACACTACATGCCTACAGTTCCATGACCAAAATTGACTGACTCTTTCAGCCTAAACTGCAAACTCCTACCAGAGAGACTTTAATTGGCTAAGCTTTGGTCTGTGTCCACCTCAGTCTAAGCCACTGATCCATGGTTGCTGGATCTATGCTGGAGCTATGCTATTCTTTGGGTTTCCTCTTCTAGACTGTGAGTGAGACAGGTTTCTAAGATAGGCACTGTGGGGGAGGAAATGGTGATCCTATGACCTGGGTAAGCACAAAGTTAAAGGGATTGTGTTCTACTCTCCAAAGCTTTGGGCTATAGTCCCCGGTCCTGTGAAAGGCCTTTAAGATAATAGAACACTGCCATTGCCATAGAAATACCATTGGCAAGATGCTCCCACTTTTCATCTATTTTTCAAGCCACTATTTCAAATGCAAAGAAGGAGATCAGGTTATAGGGAGAACTACCTAGTCATGATACATGCTGCCCAAGATTCCCTATGCTCTAATAATTAGCATCTCTTCTACCATGGGCACTCTTAAACAATGAGGGTCCACAGTCAGCCAATGATTAAGATCATAGTCCCTACCCAACTGAGAAGTGCAAATATCAATCCCTTTCTGAACTTTCCAGCACTCCAGTCTTCCAGCAACCTGCATAGAGGCACATAGGAACCAAGGTGTCTGGATCAATCAGCTATATCAAGGCAGGAAAGAAAACAGTGGCTTTCTGCAGAGAGCCCACCTGAAGCTGATGGTCTGGAAAGGTTTTCAGACTTTCAACGTTCACCTAGTGGTCTAAAGGGGGCAAAGCTGACCTTCAAGCCCCATCTTACTCTTGAGGAACAGCTTGCAATGGAATAGAATATGGTTAATTGCAGGGTTTTTTTTTTTTTTTGAACCATTTTGAGTATATACACAAGTTTAACACACATCAAATTACAAAGCTTTCCCTGGAAAAAGAACAACTTAAATATGGTACATTTTAATACTCACTTGGACATGTCTTTCTGACAACAGTTGATCAAAATTCAAGTTAAATAGTATTTTTTAAAAACTTGCATTTTCTCCATTCTGATATTCTGCACTGTATTCTAATTAGTGGGCTAACAGGATCCTCAAAAGCCATAACATGGCCTAGATTTTTATAAAATTATTTATTAGTGAAAGCCTCTATGCTCAGTCTCCAAAATGTCCACAATCCATTGTTTTGTTTCTAAAACCTTGGTCAGCCTGGGACGGTGTTCAGTGCTAAAATAGACCAGAGAAATACTAGTACTTGCTCCAAAATACTTTTTAAAAAATTCTTTTCTGGATCTCTCAAGGTCCAGGCTGCTGGTTAAGTGAGAGCAAGCCTGGGTTGATTGGCAGTATCTGTCAGAGGCAATGAACTGCACTTCAGCGACGCCTTTGTGCCAGCGTGTCGAGTTGTTCAGCTGTGACCCTTCCATCTGTTCCAGCTAATCTGAAAGTCATTTAGACCCGCTTCCCCATTCATCTGAAACACAGCACATTCTCCTGGTAACACACAGATGCAAAGTTGTCTGCTGTCAGCAACCTAAGGAGTTTTTTGAAAAGTCTCACTTACAACATCTGTATAAACATTTACACAACAGAAAAATCCATTTATTGACTATGACTGCCTCCCTAACTTAATTTTTTCAGACATTTCTAAGTATGGGGTCAATTTGAACAGATACTGAGAAGCTTACCTCCTCAAATTAATTTTTAAGCAGAGATGGTCACTTGACTTTGACATTCCAAAAAAAAAAAAAATCATTCTGTGTTCAATGTCTTAAGACTTCTTGAGAATTTATAATCTTATTTTCAAGATTCAGTTAAAATTGAAAATGCTTGCATGTTCTTTTTTTTTTTTTAAGCAAGTTTGAGAGGACATAGTCAAGTTCATCAGATCTACTGAACTGGAGTCTCTGAGGTGGGGTTCTGGGAATCTGTATTCTCAAAAAGTGCCCCAAGTGATTTTGAGACTCAGCCAGGTTCAGAAACAACTTGTCTGCTTTATTTACAGTTTACTAAGGGGCCTCCTACTTCATGAGTCTGTTTTCTTGTTTGTATGACTCATATGGTCCCATTAAATAAATTACTTAGCTAAAGGTGAAAAACAAAATAAACAGGAAAGCTTATTTGAGTGATTTACATGGATGTTTCCTTGTGTTACATGTAAATTCAGACTGTATTTGGATGTAACACGGTAGCATTTATGTTAAATGAATTAAACCTTCTTTGGTCCAGAGTTCAAAAATAATCGCTTTGCTTTATTTTAACATTGTTCCTTCTCTGAGCTTTGTCCAGATCTGCACCGTATTGCTCAGGTCAGCCCTCAACCCTGACACTGAATCTCAGTGTGAACTTCAATAAGTTATTCTCCTCTGAGACTCGTATGAGGGAGTTGGAGAAGATCTCTGAAGTCCCTTCCAGCTCTGACATTCTCTGCATGTCTAAAGTAAGGTCTATTGAGCCTTTCCTCAATGATAAAATCACCTCCAGCTTTGAACATTATCTCCAACCATACATCATCAGTGCCCGCAATACAAGTTTATTAAGGTATTTTAGGGAAGTATTTCTGAGGTGTAGAAGCTTAAGAGACCACCTTTTGTGAAATTTTCCTAGAACTTAAATTTACACCTCAAGCTCCAATAGTATTTTTATGGATCTATTCAGAAACTCTTTCACTCTTTCCTTTGAGGTTATATTTATAATCTTTAATGGTTCTTTTTATTACAGGTGTCCCTCCATTTCCCCACCTTCTCGTCATTTCTTGTCTTTAGTTCTCTTGACGTGGTCAAAAAAACATAAAAGAACTCTGATAAGTTGTGTGACCTTGAACATCCATATAATTTAACCTTCCCAAGCCTTACTTTTTTCATACGTGAGATGGAAATATAATATTTGCATGAACACAAAAGGAGATAAGTGAATATTAAGGAACTTTCTAAGCCATAACTTGTTGTAGAGATGCCATTATTATTATCATCGCTTAGTATAGTTACTGCTGCTCATAAGTTGGTCCTCTGTTTCACTATTGTGAATAAAGTACCATCCAATAAATTACTCTTTTGGATATCTAGGGAGAAAAATGCAAGGGAATTGCAGGCATATATATCAAAATGTTTAAAAACTTTCATAACTTTTGGAATAGTAATTTTACTTTTAAGAATGTACCAAAATATATATCCTATATTTTGCATAAGGACATCCATAAAAGCACTATTTGCAATAACTCATAGTAAAACCAATCCAATATCCATGAGTAAATTAGTATCCAGCCATCACTGAGATACTTTATAGCCATTAAACATGATGTTTTGGAAAAACATTTAATGACTTAGAGAATGCTCATATTACTTTGTAAAGAGTAAAAATAAATCAAAATGCAAACTTACATTTAAGTATTATTATAATTTTATGGTAAGATATATTGCCTAAACATAACCTTAAACAAAGAAGAATGACTGATATATTGAAGTATTCACAGTGGTTGTCAACAGTGGGAGTAGAGATAACTTCTGCTTTCTATCTGTCTCTGTGCTTTTTACATTTTCTATTAAAAATGTATTTTTAAAAACCTGCAGCACCTTCTCCTCTCCCAAATTTCAAATCATGTAGTCATGCATCCAACAAAAACATTTTGGGTATATTCTGTGCATATTTGTGCACCTTTGTACTCTTTTGGACACAGTGGAGACACAGAGGACATAGGCTTTACAGAGCTTAGATGGAGAAATTGCTCCTTGTTCAAAGAAAGGCAGTGATGTGAAAAGGGTCATTAGAACAGTATGAATGAAATGCCATAGAAGTTTAGAGAGGAAGTTTCTCTGAGGATGTGAAAGTTAAGCTGTTTATTAAATCCCACAAGAATTGCCATTGAGGTAATAAGCCATTGATAGGAATATTTTAATCTGGTAAGAATCTTCATGGACTGTGCTTTCCTGCAGGAAAATGGGGAGTATTTTAAGTTCAGTTTTTATTTACTGAATGGCTCTTATTAAATTAATTAAGCCCCAACCTGGTGAGTGCCCTATTTGTCCAAAGAGTAGATAAAATTCACTGGCAATTCACTGTTAGGAAGTAAGATATCCAAGAAAGAATTTGAGGAGTAACACGAGGTCACTAAAATCATAAGGGGCACCTTGATTCATCTTGGAACTCTCACTCAGTCCCCTAAACTCAGAAGTAGGACTCCAAATGCAAATGGGGAGGAGCTTATGTGAGGTGGGTAAACACACTTCATACCCAGTGCAGAATTCTGTAGCCAAGGGAGAAAATAAATTACAGTTGGGATCTATGATGGTGGACCCCACAGTAGAAATACAAATAAAACTGCCCACAGAATTGTTCCATCTTTACCCTCAACAGCACCACTTTCTATTTGTGAGTAAACTGGGGTTAGATAATTCCATCTGGATGGGATAGAGCAGTTGTCCCCAACCTTTTTGGCACCAGGGACCATTTTCATGGAAGACAATGTTTCCACGGACTGGGGAGGGGTATGGTTCCGGGATGATTCAGGTGCATTACATTTACTGTGCACGTTATTTCTATTATTATTACATTTAATATATAATGAAATAATTATACAACTCACCACAGGTTTGGGAGCCCTGGAATAGAGTGTGTCTAAAACATGGGCCATGAACTTCAGTTGCTTACAGTGGCCAGGCAGGCAATACAGATGTGTGAACTAGACAGGGAGTAGACCCTGAGGCCACAGTACGATGGAGAGTATGTGCCTCACCAACAGGCCTGCTATTCAAAGTGCAAACAGCACCATGATAGCCAAACATCTGCCTCCCCATACTGCAGCCAGTTTGTTCCCTGCACAGAGTGGCTCATGGAAAACATATTCATCAGCCCCATTATTTATGGTTCCAGGTAGGGGCCATCAGCTTCCCCACCAATTCTAACATTCAGATTCTGGAAATGATTTCTCCTCGATGAGAAACCTAGAATAAAGAGAAGCTAAGAGAGAGCCCAGTGTGACCAGAGAGCCAAGCAGAGCATAAGTCTTAAGTAGAGGAAGGTAAACGGTGAGGGAATGATACCCCACCCACCAAACTCAATCGGGGGTTGCTGGTCTCCTTCCGGTGCCCCCATATCACATGACAAATTGCCCCATATCAATCGTTCTCACTGGGGCAATTTTGTCCCCAGGGGCCATTTGGCAATGTCCCTTGACATTTTCGGTTTTCTAATGTCTACTGGGGGAGGAGCAGGGCAACTGGTATTTAGTAGAGGAATGCTGCTAAACATCCTACAGAGCACAGGGCAGGTCCCACAGGAGAGAATGTCAACAGTGCAGATGTTGAGAAACCCTGCCCCATACTCGTGGCCGATGGGTGCTAACGGAAGCACATTGCCACTTGGAGTCACAGAATTATATGCTCACTGTGCCTTCACTTTTAACAGCGATCCTAGAGGGTATTTGGGAGGCTACGGCAAACTGATGGTGAAAGTGTTGAGGCAGGAAAGCCCTCTGCTGCCAAATCAATCCCAGCACGAGGACTGCGATTCAGAAGGTTGTCATGCAAGGCTTCATAGCAGAGTCTCCCACTCCCAAACCTTCTAGGGCTCCCTATTGCCTTCAGGATGAGGATTAGGATTCTCAGTGCACCTTCCAAGGCATTTCACGATCTGACCACAGCCTGTGTTTCTGGCTTCATCTCTAGGCCACACCTGCCACCTGCTTGAGACCTAGACTGTGTTGCCTTTTCCCAAACCTGCCACGCTCGTCACACCTCCGTGCCTTTGTCCACTCGGTTCCCTCTGCCACAGCTGTCCTCTCAGCTCCACTCCCCTCCCCTGACTTTGCCAGTCAGGTAAAGCCCTAGTCACCCTTTCAGGCCAGGTGAAAACGTTGCACCCTCTCTCTATCCCCAGGCCCCAGGTGGAATGAACCTCTTCTTCCTGTGTGCTTCCGTGAGCTCTGTGCTCACCTCTATGACTCTACCTAACACTTCCCATCACGTGTTTTAGTTGCAGGCACATTTCAGACTGTGCCCAGCACCATGCCGGCCTGACACAAGCTTATTCTCAAATCTCCCCTACATTTAGTTAAACTGAGTCTTATTACACTGTAGTTCTTTAGTGCTTATTAATCATTCATTCAATCATTCATTCATTTTTGAATACTCACTATGTGCCAGGCACAAAACAGGCCGTGCTTTCTCTCATGGGGCAGACGTTCTACTGGGAGGGAGACAGATAATAAAGCTCTTTCCGACGTGGGAAATGGGCTCTGTAGCATTCCTGGCAATCAGCTGCCCCATCTCTGCTTGAACTCCTTCTGTAATGGGAAACCCGTTTCCTGAAGCAATCTAATCCACTGCTGGCAGACCTGGACTCCCCTTCGATTGGGCCGGAATCTCTCCCCCTCTACCTCCTACAAATAGATTCCGGGCCCGCGCCCTGCAGGCACATAGCACACGCCTGCTTGCTCTCACTCAGGATGCTGCTGCCTGTATTTGAAGATGGATCTCCTGGCCCCCAGGGTAAACACTGTGCATTCTATCAGTAATTCTCACGTGCATGGTTTCAGACTACTATGATATTGTTCCTACTCCTTTGAGGGTCTCCCAGTACACACTCTTGTCCAAAAATTATAATCATTGCCATAATAGCCAAGACGTATTAAGCATTTACTATGAGCTGAGCTCTGTTCAGGCCTTATCTCATTATCTCATTTAATCCTCATAACAACCCTATGAGGTGTGTACTATTATTGTCTCCATTTTACAGATGAGAAAGCTGAGGGTCAGAAGATTAAATAACTTGCCTAGGATTATACAGATGCTCAATGATAGGGCTGGGATTCATACCTGGTATTGAATTTGTAACTACTATATGATACTGCTTTTATGGCCTGGGGCAAGGGGCCTTTTATCACACATAGGAACTTGGGTAATAACTCTCCATCATATTGCATTTGTATAGGTGGCCACATAATACTAGTGATTCATTCACTTTTCTGTTTCAGTCATGGTACTGCTGAGGTGTCTGTTTCAGTGCCTGGCACAAATAGGTGATAAATAGTTTTTAAATAAACCAGGCACATCTCTAGCCACACCTGTACTTTTTTTGTTATTTTTTGTCTTGTCTTACCCAAATACAGGACTTCACATTTATGTCTGAAATATTTTCCTTTGTCAGATTTAACTTCTGACTTTAGAGTACCACAGTAGGCTGAATAATGGCAATGCAAAGATATCAGGTCCTAATTCCTGAGACTTGTAAATGTTACCTAATTTAGAAAAGGGTTTTTGATTAAGGGTGATTAAGTTAGGGATCATGGGATGGAGAGATGACCCTAGATTACCTGAGTAAAATCTAAATGCCATCACAAGTGTCTTATAAGGGATGGGGGAAGGAGATTTGACACACAGAAAGAAAAGGTGTAGGCAATGTGCCCATGAAGGCAGTTTGCAGTGATGCTGTCATGAGTCAAGGAATGCCGACATCCACCAAAAGCTGGAAGCAACAAGGAACAGGTTTTTCCCTAGAGCCTCCAGGGGGAGTACAACCTGCTGACACCTTGATTTTGGCTCAGTGCAACTGATTTCAGGCTTCCAGACTCCGCACTGTGAGAGAATACATTTCCGTTGTTCTAAGCCACCATATTTGTGGTAGCTTATTATAGCAGCGACAAGAAACTAATGCAACTGCTGAGGAGTTTTGGATCCTGACTTCCTAATCCAATGAATTAATTATATCTCCCCAACCTTAAGCCAGCAGCAATGTAAAAGATCATGATCATGTCTTCTACATATACTGTGTAATTATGTCACTGCCAAAATATAGACCAGACACAAGACCATTTATGCAGTACAGGCATTGTCAGAGTATGTAGGACACTGGTTACACAATAGGAATCACTAGACAAAAGGGGCTTCGTTGTTTAGTAAGGAAGTTTGGAAAACGTTGGGTTGAAAACATTTGAAGAAGTTTCTCTGCTACAGGACTTCTCAGAGCCTTTAGTAAGCTAATGGACACTGTGAATCTCCAAGTACAGATACGGTCTGGTGTGTTACCCAAGCTCATTTGCTCACAGTCCTCCCGCCCCTGGAAAAGCACTTCTAAAAACAAGTGTTGCAAAGACCACAATCAGGAGAAAAATACGACTAGAAGTCCAAAGAAGTTGCTTTGCCAAAATCCACTGGTAGTAGCACATTCAGGGCTGTAACATAGGTCTCCTAACATTTTGCCCAGCCCTCCTCCAACTAAACATGTTGAATACCAAAAAGGAAACACTGAATGTCACTTTAAAATAAAGGAAGGGGATTCTCCAAAGCCAACTTTATTTAAAGGAAACATTTTTTGCAGTGAGTTAACAGCTTACAGAATACAGCAATGAGTTAGGAGGAAGTATGGATTTTTCCTATCTTTTGTTATTGGCATTGACCCTGAAGGTCCTTAGTCCTCCGCAAAAGCTTAAGGGACTTAGATCAAGGGCAGATTTTGAAATTGAATTTATTCAGATTAAGCAAAACCTTCAGTGAGAGGATTTACTCCCCACAAGCTGTTGCCAGGTTGGGGCTGCCTGGGCCAGGCCCATTTTCCTGAGCCACAGTCGACTTGTTCCCAAGTTGCTGGCAGTGTCCCCGCAGCCAGTTTCCTGGGACATTGAACATTCAGAGCTTCCTCAGCCTCCTGGATCATTTTCTATTTCTGTAATATTTTTAGACAGTCTTCTTGTAGGGTGCAGATCTCACAATTGTACAGGGAGACAAAGTACCAAGAGATCCAAAGTCTAGAAAAATGTTCCTTCCCTATCAGTCAGCATTTGCCAAATCACAATGAGGTCACTCCTGGTGAGCGGGATATTTCCCCATAACAATCTAGAAGACAGACAGCAGTTGGGGACCCAGGGTTACAAGTAATTGTTTTGGGATTTTTCTTTGAGTGCTATACTTCCCTGGTTTGCTAGATGCTAATGTTACTCCCCAATCTGAAAAACTGCCTCCGATTTTGAGAGGTCTGCATGTGCCAGAGATAATAGTTGTAGAGATGTCTCTCAAAGTGGATGTCCCTCTTCTAGGACACAACATCTTCCATCCCCTATTTCAAACGTGCTCTGCCTCTAACACTGAGTATGTGGAAGGTCTTGAGTCTGAAGTTTTGTTCTTCTGTGTCTACATTTTTAAAATAGCTTTCATGGATTCTTTTCTTATTACAAAAGTAATATATGTATTTTTTAGAAATGTTGGAAATATAAGAAATGCATAAAGATGAAAATTAAAATCTCCTGCATTCTCACCACTAAGAGATAAAGATCATTAACATTTTAGGCTCCTCTTAGAGTCATTTTTAAATACCTCAACAGGATGCTGGTGAGGATAAACTTTGAGGTTTGCCCCACTAATCCCCACAAGATGAAAGGTGGCTCTGCGTGGTTGGGATCTGTAACAACCACAAAGAGAATCACCTGTCTATCATTTACTGAGCTACTTCTTCCTTTCCCTTTCCCTCCTTCCTTCCTTCCTTTTTCTTTCTTTCCTTTCTTCCTTGCTTTCTCTTTCTTTTCCTTCTTTCCTTCTTCCTTTCTTTCCTTTCCTTCCTTCCCCGTTTTTCTTTCTTTTCTTCCTTCTTCCTTTCTTTCTTTTAGACACAGGGACTCACTCTGTCACCCAGGCTGGAGTACACTGACATCATCGTAGCTCACTGCAACCTCAAACTCCTGGGTTCAAGCAATCCTCCTGCCTCAGCCTCCTGAATAGCTGAGACTACAGGTGCAAGCCACCATACCCAGCTAATTCTTTTATTTTTCTTGGAGACAGGGTCTTGCTATGTTGCTGAGGCTGGTTTCAAACTCCTGGCCTCAAATGATCCTCCCGCCTGGGCCTCCCAAAGTGCTGAGATTATAGGTGTGAGTCACGGTGCCTAGCCCTGAGCTACTATTTAAAAAAAAAAATCTTAATTTGTGAAACTGGATGGGGTCTGAGAGCATCATTGAATAGATGAGGAAACTGAGAATCAGAGAGCAGCTGACTGCCCGCCTCGCCCAGCATCTCAGTAGCAGAGCAGGGACCATGAAACTCTTCTGGTTCTCATCCAGTGCTGTTTCCCTTACTATACCAGCTGCCTCACAACAGAAAGAATTACAGTAATAAAACCCAATCTGAGTAAGAACATTTGGCTATGTCCTCAAAGCACGGACAATTTTTATGCACTCATTTGACATTATGAGGAAAGAAATAATCTCCACATGGATTCAAATTTCCAAACAACTAAAGGTCAGCTCTTTTAAGCAGAGGCTTTTATCTTAACACATTTCAATGGAAATTATTCTAAACATACCTTTTAAAAGCCAAGCACCTTTAATTAACAACACTTAATCTTTTCTTATGACTCAAAGTCATAATTATGAGCATCGGTTTTTATTCTGTGCTGTAATATAGTGAGACCTTCCGGGATTGGTAAATGATAAAACTCTGAAAAGCGGCAGACTGCTAAGCTTTTATAGTTTTATGTTTGCTTTATATGGATTTTCTGTCTCTCCCTCCACAATCAAGCTGTCAGCTATTATTTCTTGCTGTTCCCAGCATGTCTGAGATCCTTTCTTCATTTGTTCCCCATCTGCTATGCTGCATCTAATCTGTGATGTGCGGGAGAAGCAGACATCCGTGTTTGATAGAAATATTTGTAATGTAAGAGTAACTAGGCTCTGAGTGAGTATGGAAGGTTCTTCTTAGTCATAAAATTAGTGATCACACTTAGGGAGATATATTTTGATTGCTCAGAATTCTTGTTATGCTTGCTTTTCCTTTTTAGATTAGCAAATAAATGTCCAGATAAATGAGATAGTACAGTACTTTTTTTTAAAAAAAATAGATATAAATTGGCACAGATAATTCAGACAGCCTTTGCTCATTTATTCACATGAGTCTTTCCTTGGGAAGAGAACCAAATCTCTAAGCAACAAAGTGGGTTCCGGGTCCTTCAAGTTATTGCTTGCATTTCTTTTAAATTTCTAAAATTTCTAAAATCACTTTCCAACTTAAACTTGGTCTTTTCTAAACTCAAGTGGAGAGCAAATGGAAACACAGTCAAACCAGCGAATACAGAGGACAGACCTCAGACAGCAGCTGCTGTCTCCCCCCGCCAACATTTTCATTTCCTCGCTGTTTGCTTGTGTATTTTTGAAAAGACTGAATAATATGTCCCTTCACCGAAACTTTAAAATGCAATCTTTCTTTTAAATGATCAAGAAGACCAATTTTCCTATTTGGTCACAATATTTTCTCCCAGATTCTAAATTTCTAAAAATACAGTCACCAAGAACAAACAAATAAATGAGACGAACTAATAGCCTTCAAGCTCACGTGATGCTGAAATCATTTTTAAAGCTGCCATTCGAAATGATACTGTGGGAGCGGTATGGGCTGTAAAAGCCAAACGATTTGCAAAATTATGTGAAGATGAGGAATTACTCAATGCAAACACCTGTTCTGGAGTGATCATCAAATTAGCCACAGCCTAACTCTGACCCTGCAAGTTGACTTTCCTTCACCCCCACTCTACGGTCCCTCCTATTTACCAGTAAACACTCGCAGACTCTCTACACTTTGCTAAACCAAATGGCCAAATTAAACAACTCATGCCGGAGTTAATGAGGGGTTGTAATAACAGCAGCCCAGCCACATCTGAACAGTGCATTAAAAATTGGCAAAGGACTTCCACACTCAGGATCTCACTTACACTTTGAAATCACTGCACACTTCAACTGTTCCCTGGGAAAGTCGCCACCAGTGAGTTTTCCCAAAGAATGCACAAAACTTTAAAATAAAAAACTGAGGTTGTAATAGCTCAGTTTTTCAGTTAAAATACCTAAGTCTCCCTTCTACTCCCTCCCTCCACCACCCTTCTTTCCAGCTGTCAGTTTTTAAAGTGTATGTTTTAATTTTCCACGGTTGACCACATCCAAAGCTGTTTTAAGAGGCACAGGATTCTTTTCTTCTCTAAAATCTATATGCAGCCGTGGATTACCACCACTGGTTCTGGCAACATTTGCAAATTCTAACTTACTCTCTGAGGCTGTTTCTAAGGCTATTGTGAGTGACATTAGGCTCGTTTCTGGCAAGAAATCCTCTAGTTGTAATGTATACTATCTTAAATGGTCTTTTTGTGATCCTGGTCTCTACCCTTAAACAAATGAAGGGCATATTTCCCCCGACGGGTGTCCCAAGGAGAGCTTGGGAAGAAATCATCATTATCAAGTCGGTTCACCCAGACACACAGGCTGGCTTGTTACCGTATTTAAAGAAGTGGCCACAAAGAAATAGTCATTGGGTTTACAATAGGGGAAACCTAGTATGCATTTCCAAGGAATCACATTTTGGGGAGAATTACAGAATAATTACACATATGCTTAGATCGCGAGCATTCAGTGAAGCGGACAGTATTTTGAGGATTTAAGATGTTGGTGTTGTGGTCGTCTCTAAGAAACCGGGATAATTCAGACATTCAAATGCAAAACTGCACCATTTGGAGAGTGTAATGCGGTCTGTTCTGGTCACTGTTACAAATTCGGAAAGGATTCCCTGGCTGCAGACATTAGAGGCACTTAATACTTAAATCTGTTTCCAGATGTAAAGCATAGAACAAAAGTGCTGGGCATTAATGAAACGTATCCTAACACTGGTGTGCTGACACATTTCATTGAAGCATCACTTTGGAAGAGTAAAAAATAATGACTGGAGCTTTGCTGTGTGCAACTTGATAAGGTCCTCAGATGAGCTATCATTAACTAATAACACATTAAACAGCCATTTTAGTACTATCAGGGTTTTCAGATTGGAATTGAATTAATTTCATGCCTAGGATGTTGTCTATAACCAATTACTATAAAAGAATCTCTTTCATTGATCTAAATACTGATTATTTATTCATGTTAGTTTTATTTTAACTGCCAGGAAGTATTATTAGAAATTATTTCAACTATCTTAATAAAAATACTTTGAAATAGCAAATATTTTATTTCCTTATGAGGCCAGCCAGAAGTTATTCCCTGAAGGGATGTATTTTGTGTATATTTAAAAATACACACTTTTACCATCTTGTTGGGTAACTGGCAAAATAATTTTCTACTGGATTGCAAAAACTGAAAGTAATCATTTAAGTTCAAAATAGTTTCTTTTTTAATTAAAAAATTTTGATAAAAATACTCAACAAATGTAATCCCCAAACTCAGAATTTTATGGGTTCAAAAAGACTTTCAATTTAATGTTCTGGTTTAAAGCTAAGTACTTTTCTATTTCAGAAAATTTTCCATGTGTAAACATATGTAATTTTTACTTTAAAACTTCCCCTTCTAAGATCTTGTATTTGAAATATAAAAATAAAAACTTTGCAACTTTGGTAGCTACTTCCATACTTTGACAGATTTATGTAGGGTGTTTTCCCACATTTACAGATTTGTTTGGTTTTGTGCAGAAAGTCATTTTATGAAACAAAGTGAGACAAGAAATTCTCCCAACAGAGCCTTATGCAGCCAAGAATGGAGTTGCAAAGTAACAGAAAACAGAAGAGATGAAATAGAGAAAGTAGTCCACAGCAAAACAAGAGCTCTGCACAAGGAACTTGGAGCTGGCAATCTCGCGATGTGAAAGGTTAATCACAAGATTTAAAATCTAATCTTGCTTTCAAAGGCCGCTCATGTAATTGCATACATTGTAAAGGAACATGAGAACAGTGGGAACAGAAAAAAAAATTTAAACAAGCAGGCTTGATATAAGCCGTAAATATAGAGTAAAGTAAAATGTTAGTAAGAGAGTAAGCACAGACCTAAGTGAAAAATAAGCCTGGGACCTGGGACAGCAGAAATGGCCGTAAATAGCCACTCTGAAAGAAAAAGAAATTGTTAATTTTGGATAAATATGGATTCCAATGGGATACTCCCTAAAGACCCTTTAGATTAAATTCCATTCATTCATGTTGTCTAACAAATATTTAGAGGGGGCCCATTTTGTGCTGGTATTGTGGGAATACCAAGATAAATTAGACTTTACAGGAAATAAGTCATAGCTCCCTAGAGCACAAGGCAGAAAGTGAAAGTTCAGAAGTGGACGAACTCATTCCGTAAAGGGGATGGCATTTAAACTATGCCTTGAAGAAGGGCAGGACTTGGTCATACGTAGGTGGGAATGGGAGTGACAGAGGTAACTAACGGCAAGAGCAGACACAGAGCTGGGAAAGCCTGGAGTATGTGCAGAAGGCAGGGGGGACTTCAGGCTGACAGCAAGTGCCACCTACCCACGCGGGGCTGGAAAGGCAGATCATGGGGCCTGGAGGAGTCTGGCTTAATTCTACAGAAAGTGGGGAATTTTCCATTGGAGGTTTTGGATCTCAAGAACAATATGATACTAAAGGTTAATTTGGCAACAGTTTGGTGGGGGGGGGCATCCTAGAAGAGGGAGAAGAAAACATAATCTCATGAGAATATGTTTCAGAACAGTAAAAATCCACAGGGTTGCATTCTTAGGCTACGAAATACCTAAGCCGTACTTATGAGTTGAGTGTTTCTAAATTCCAAGACTGTTTTTTTTGAGACAGAGTCTCACTCTGTTGCCTGGGCTAGAGTGCCGTGGCGTCAGCCTAGCTCACAGCAACCTCATACTCCTGGGCTCAAGCGATCCTCCTGCTTCAGCCTCCCGAGTAGCTGGGAGGCTTGCGCCACCATGCCCAGCTAGTTTTTTTTTCCTCT
>CAUYRT010059680.1:0-16730 GCA_963574885.1 Lepilemur ruficaudatus | reverse complement strand
GTTGGCCAATTAATTTCTTTCTATTTTTAGTAGAGATAGGGGTTTTGCTCTTCTTGCTCACGCTGGTTTCGAACTCCTGACCTTGAGCGATCCTCCCACCTCGGCCTCCCAGAGTGCTAGGATTACAGGCGTGAGCCACTGAGCCCAGCTGCATAATGATGTTTTGGTCAACAATAAACTGCATATATGGCGGGGCACGGTGGCTCACGCCTGTAATCCTAGCACTCTGAGAGGCCAAGGCAGGAGGATTGCTCGAGCCCAGGAGTTCGAGACCAGCCTGAGCAAGAGTGAGACCCTGTCTTTATTATAAATAGAAAGAGATTAGCCAAAACAACTAAAAATAGAAAAAAAAAATTAGCCAGGCATGGTGGCGCATGCCTATAGTCCCCGCTACCTGGGAGGCTGAGGCAGGAGGATCACTTGAGCCCAGGAGTTTGAGATTGCTGTGAGCTAGGCTGACGCCACGGCACTCTAGCCCAGGCAACAGAGTGAGACTCTGTCTCAAAAAAAATAAATAAATAAAATAAATTGCATATAAGACAGTAGTCCCATAAGATTATAATAGCACATTTTAGCCAGGTATGGTGGCGTGTATCTGTAGTCTCAGCTACTTGGGAGGGTAAGGCAGGAGGATCATTTATGCCCAGGAGTTCAAGGCTGCAGTGAGCTATGATTGTCATTGCAGAACATTACCTATGAAAGGAAGGAGGCCGAAGCAGAATTGAGCAGAGGAAGAAGTCAAATGTGATGCAGGCTCTTGGTCAATCCAGCAGCGAGCTCTGGAGCAAGTATTGCCTTTCAGAAGGTTCCACATTAGGGCAAAATGGTTGGGCCATTATACTTTTCCCTGCTTCTCTTTCTCTGCAAACCTTTAATCCTCCTTCAAGTATCAGCCTAAATATTGTCTTTTGGGGGAAGCCTTTCCTGAAGCTCCCCGTGCTGTTAAGTCCCATAGCACCTGGCCTGTCTCCTCTATGTGTAGTAATTTGATTATTATTTATTTTTTGTTTTATGTCTACCTTACTTGCTTCATTTTAGCTTCATGAAGGAAGGGAGTGTTCTGCTTAGCTATTGCTAGGTTACAAACCATTCTGCACCTTAGTGGCTTAAAACAGGGGTTGACAATGTAGGACCCAAGAGCCAGATCCAGCTTGTAGCCTGTTTTTGTATAGCTGGTAAATTAAGAATTTTTTTTTTTTACATTTTTAAGGGGTTGTAAAAAAAACCCCAACCAAACAAAAACAACAAAAAGCAAGAACAATATGTGACAGAAATGGCATGTGGCCCACAAAGCCTAAAATATTCACTATCTGGCTCTTAAAAGGAAAAGTTTGCCAACCCTTGGATTAAAGCAACCATTTTGTTATATCTCATGATTCTGTGGGTCAGGAATTCAGGAAGGTTTTGGGTGGGTGATTCTTCTGTTCTATGTGATATTGACTAGGACCTCTCCATGGCATTTAACTGGAGGCTGGTCTGGTTTGGAAGATCAAAGAAGGCTTCACCTACATGTCTGGTGCCTTAGCAGGATGGCTGGAAGGCTAGTGTCAGCTGGGCCCCTCTCTCTTTCCATGCTGTCTCTCCATCAGGGTGGCTGGAGTTATGACAGAGTGGCTAAGGGCTCCAACAGACCAAAGTGGCAGCTCTTAAAGACTAGGCTTATGACTGGATGGCATCACCTCTTCTGTACTCATTTGGTCAAAGCAGTCAGAGACCAGCTTAGATTCAAAGGGAGGGGAAAGATACCCCAGCTCTTGATGACAGTAATAGCAAAGAGTTTTAGGCCATCTTTAATCTATCTCAGGACTAAGTCTATTTACTCACTATTCCCAGAGTCTAGCACAGCACCTGGCACATGAACTTAATGAATGTGTTAACTAACGGACACACTCCAGTAGGTAGAATCTGACCTATCTGTAATGTGAAAGTATTAGATTCAGATTGAAATCAAGGCTGAGGTCTACTTGGACCCGTAGGGAGCACTCCACTCCACACATTCCATGCTGGGGCTGCCCAGCACTGCGCTGCATTTCTCAGTGCGTTTAAACACTTCAGTCTCCTTGCTGGTTAATGAGGGGCAATAACACCTGCATCTCACAGGATTCCTGTGAGAACTAAATGGCATAAGGAATGTGAGAAAGCTTTATTAGCTGGAAAGTTCTGCTTAATGTTAGGTTGATATTATTGTCTTTTTTAACCAGGGTGAGGAGTGGACAAGGCTATGGCACTCAGGTCCCCTGCCCTGGAGAAGGGCCCTCAACCTTGCCCCACTCTTCAGCTCTTACCCCTGCCGGTTCCTGCGGAGCACGTGTTAGGAGAATGAAGTAGGGTTCCTGTGACTATGCAGTCCAGTCCCAGCTGAGGAAAATTTATTTCCCAATGGTGGCTCTAATGATGGTTCAATGGGTCACAAAATTCCATAATTACCTTCGTGCCAATGCCTCCCACCTTGGGTGTCTCTGCAGAGGCCACGGGGAAATGGGAAGCCACACTAGCTAAACAAATAACAAAGACTAGCTGCATGTGGCCAGCCCCTTGCTGCCTCAGTCTTCCTATCATATGTTCCAACATGTGGAGTAATAAAGACACTTCTGAGAAAAGCCACATTCAACTTGTCATCCTCCTCCAGCTCAAGGCATGCAGTATTCCTTTCTCCAGAAATGCCCCCCAAGCCCTCTGTCCCAGGGACATTCCCATACTTCTCATTTCCTGTGTGTCTCATTTTTGACTGGAGGGAGGGTTTATCTGCCTGAGTAATACTTCTTCTTTCAACCCTTCCACAAAGGCTTCCATATTGCCTGGGCGTGATATATAATGTGTGTTGTGTGAGTAGGTCTGAGAGTGAGATGATTACTTGGGGTGTTAACTAGGGATACAAAGCGGGACCCCCTGTGTGAGTTTGCAAGTACCCACATGTGTATTTGCGTGTGATTTAACTTTGCTCAGCCTCTAACACAATGTTTGTGTAGCCAACAGGCATGGAAAAGAATACTGCTAAGAGCTAAGATATATTCAGAACTTACTGTGTGCCAGGTACTAGGCTGAATGCTTTCCTTGTGTTATCTCATTTAATCTCCATAACAATATTTGAGTTGAGTACTAATATCATCTCCATTTTACAGATAAGAAAACTACTCTCTAAGGTTGGTTAGAGTTAAGCAACTTGCTTAGCTAGTGAGAGGGCAGTCAGGATTTGGACCCAGGTCTATCTGATACCAAAATCTGTTCTTAACTGTTCCAAAATCGCAAATCCAGGCTCTCTGCCAATAATAATATTGGATTTGATTATCTAATGTTTTGAGATATGCCACACAGCAATCCTTATTCTCCACATATGACTCCCAGAGCTTTGATGCTCGGGAGCCTTTTGGACAGCGTCAGAGTAGGGAAGGGCTCTCCTGTGACTGGCTTGCCTTCCCAGGACTGTGCTGGTGCGGTCAGTTACTATACCCACCATGTCCAGGATTCCCTAGCAGCAGACACCATCCCTTCTGCAGCTCCTTGCTTGGAGAAGCAACATTGGCTCTTGTGTAGGGGTAGGCACAGATTGGACCAGGAAGGGAGTCCACATCGGCTGCCCTATAGCAGCTCTGCAGTGGCCTGGTTTATACAGGACTCTTCCAGGTCACGGGTGAAGATTGCAACGAACTCTTCCAGTTACCCTGGCTCACCACAGATTTGGAGTGCAGAGTTAATCAGTCTTGGGCAGCCAGACACCTCGGTGTGATGCAGATGACAAGAGTGAGAGAGCAAGTGGTCTGTGAGGAGACACATCTCCTTTACATCTGGTGTCTGTTCTTCCGTCAGCCTCTTACAACGGGTCTAAGCAAATCTGAACTACTCTATATCATAAAGGGGTGAGGAATTTGGAAGCTTGAGGGAAAATCCAGGAGAGGGAGATATGGACTGACTAACTGGGTGCTATGCAAGGGAAAGAAAAGATAAAGAGTGATCCATGGAGGTAATATAGGTGAGAGAGGGACTCGGGAGGAGAGGACTGATCCGTAGGCTTTCAAGTTGTTCGCTGTGGAGTGTGTACTATTAACCTCTTCCTCCCTCACCCCTACAATACCTTTGGTAAATTCTGCATTTCATACTGATGTTTTTGTGGGTATGTGTTCTTGGTAGGGAGGTGGAGGAGGGCTAGGGGACATCTGACATCTAGGTTATACTCCATCTGTCCCCAGTCTGGTTTCCTTAGGGTCCCTCAGGGTTTTCAAGGCTACTCTTTATGCACATGCTTGCATATTTGAGTATACCTGTCTAATTGTGGAATTTTGTAAGAAAAACACCTGTGGTAATGTGCATGTCCTTGTGTGACAGTGTTCATGTATGTGAACGCAGAATGTTTTAATTTATCTGCATGTGTCAACATGTCTGTGTGCTGTGTGCATGAGTATGAATTTGTCAGTTGCATTCACAAGTGTGGGTGTTTGTGCCAGGGCTTGTGGCAGAGTGTATTTTCCAGAGGTGTCTGCCAGGATATAGCCCATCCCACATGTTCTCTTTACAACTGGATGTTGATACTCCTCCAACGAGAGGTGGGTTCTCTTTCCCTCTCCTTGAATGTGGGCCGACCTTTGTGACTCACTCACCAATAGAGCATATGCCAACACGGGTTCCTGGATAAAAAGAAAAAAAACCCAGAGCATGGCAGAAGTGATGCTCTGTGACTTCTGAGACTAGATCATAAAAATACCATGCACTTTTATACCTTGTTCTCTTGGGATGCTTATTCTTGGAAATCAGCCACCAAACTGTGAGGAGGCCAAGCAGCTACTGGGAGAGGCCATTTGTCAGTGTCCTGGCCAACAGCACCAGCTGAGGTTCCAACCGACAGGCAGCATCAATTGCCAGCCACGGATGGGGGTAAGCATCGTGCCTTGGTTGGGCCATCCCAGTTGATAGTACATGGAACAGAGTTGATTCTTCCCTGCTAAGCCCTGCCCAAACTGCTAAATAAATTATTGTTGTTGTTTTAAGCTTCAAAGTTTGGGGATGCTTTGTTATGCAGCAGTAGAAAACCAGAACAGGTATATCTGCGTCTGCCCTGTGTGTAGATTGCTGTGATTCCGTGCCTTTGTGGGTGCCTGCAGGCAGTGCATTTGTGTTAGATGTCTGTGTACGTTAATAGGTGTGTGGTTGAAGGTGCTTCTGGAGAGAGTCATGGTTCTTGGGGCTTTGCTTTGGCCTTAGTAGGAGGCTGTTTGGTGAGAACACTTTGAAATATTTTCTGTCTTCTGGGGCTATTCTTTTGAGTATTTTTCCTTTGAACCAGAACGGCCTGTTTAGAGCAGAGCAAATGCAGCTTCAATTTACTGACCTTCTTCTTTCTGATCCAAACCCCTTGGAGCTGCCAAAGCCTTCCAGCAGGTGGGAGGCTGCCTTCCAGAGTCCTCGCATCCCTTTCTTAGAGGCTAGAAATGCTATTTTTTTTCCTTTTCTGCTTCTGAAGCCTTCAGCACTGAACCAGAGACAGAGCAAAGCACAGTTACTGGGGTCCTTGAAGTCTTTTGGGGTGGAGAGACCTAGAATTCTTGACTGCCATGAAGGAAGCTACTGATAAGGGCTCGGCATGCCCAGGCGCCACAGTAGCGATCATCTGGCCTCTGCAACCCAAGCAACCTTGGCTGCTGCAACCCACCCCATCTGAGTGTAGCCCAGAAAGTGGAGGAACCTGGTTTAGAAGATGAGTAGTTCCTCCTGTTTCCTCTACAATACCCCTTAGCTTCTTGCTTCTTCCATGTCAGCAGCTCATCTTAGCTTTTTTGGGAATGCTGAGAGCTCTGGCTTCACACTCCTGCTCTTGCACCGCTACTCAGGATCTCTCAAGCACTGTTTTCCAATGGAGCTTTTTGGTAGAAATGTTCCATAATCTTCATTGTAGACATTAGTCACATGAGGCTATTGAGCACTTGAGATGTGGCTAGTGTGACTAAGGAACTGAATTTAACTTTTAATTTTAATTAATTTAAATTTAAATAAGTACACATGGCTATTGGCTACCATATTGCATGGCACAGCTCGGAAGAGTTGAAAGAGAAGAGTTTTTGTTTATCTGTAAAATGGGGATAAAATCTGCCCCACCTACCTCATAGCGTTGTCTGGAGCAAAGATGATGGATGTGAAAGGGCTTTACTCACAAAGGAGAGCTGGAAAGACAACAGTGTAAACTGAGTTGGCTTATTCTTATAGCTCTTTGTTAATATTTCCGCTAAATGGCACTTGCCAGGCTGTTTTGGTATGATCTGTTTACATTTCTGTGTCTCTCATTTGACCATGAGCTCTTTGAGAGTAAGAGTCAGTAGCACTGTTTCACAGTTGTACCCCCACAGCCAATGGCTGGCATGTAGCTTGGTGCTCATGTTTCAGTGAATAAAATGTTTGGAGTCCAGAAGAGATTGCTGGCAGCAGGATTTGAGGTGCGCGGTGAAAGCTGGGTGGGCAGAGAGAAGTCAAGGCAACACAGTGGTGAGAGAGACATCCCCACTCCAGGCCCATCCAGAGAGAGCAGGCAGCCAATTCCTGATGCCAGGAATGCTTTCAGGCAACAGGGTATCAGGCTTGTGGGAGATTAATTGAGAAAGGCTGATCAGAGGAGCAATGATCTACTCAACACATTCTGCTTGTTGAGGAAGGCCAAATTGATCTTATAAATGTCTCCCTAGCCAGGGCTCTGAGGGTGGGTGCTGTGGTTTCCTCTGACTTGATTAATTATGGCCAGGCTGAAGGTGATTCCTCAGGCTCTCTACCCTTCCAGGCTTTTGCTCTTCTGGGGAGTGGAAGAGGAAAGCTAGAAACTTTCCAACAGAACTGCAAAGGAGAGAGGGTTTTTTTGGTTGTTGTTTATTTATTTAAAAGGAAATTTACCAGGAAAGGAAGGGGGGAGTGGGGATGAAGGGCAGGAAGAAAAAAGAATATAAATGTATTTACCACTGAACTACACACTTAAAGATGCTAAAGATAGTAAATTATATATTTTACCTCAAACAATATAAATGTATTTATTACCACTGAACTGTACACTTAAATATGGTAAATTATATATATGTATTTTACCTCAATTTTAAAAAGAAATTTTAAACTTATTTTTGCTCACTTCCAAGAGTAGTACAGGGAAACAAAGAGAGGAGACCACCATGATCCTACCACCCTCTCTGATCCCTGGACTTCAAACTTCTCACCTTTACAGAGATTCTTGCTTTGGGGCCATGTAAGTAGAAGCTCTCTGCTTAGGCCCAACCCTACACACTGGCTTCAGCAGCTCAAGAGGCTTGAATTCAGAGCTAGTTCCCCTGAGAAGGTGGTTCTCAGTCAGGGTGTTACCAGCCTCTGAGCAGAGGTTTTTCCAAGAGCTTGGTGTTCATTGGGAAAAGAATTTCAGGATGCACCATGTAAGCCAAGCAACCTATGGTTTTTACTGAAAGTGAAAGTATGCTCTCAGGAAAGAGCAGCAGCACTGGGGGGAAGTGGTTTTAGATCTTTTGTAGTTTTACTATTGGTAATTGAGGGGAGGAATATTCAAGGCCAAGGAATTGGCTTTTACTTAAAATTTGGGTAGTAATTCCTAGAGTTGGGCTCCCTCCCATTTTCATACCTTATATGGTTGTTTATAAACTGTCGTGATTTCAAGGGCAGAGAAATTTTAAAACCACAATGTACATGATATTGCAATTAGCCAAAGTTCATGTAAGGTGACAGAGATGGCCAACAAGCTGGTTGAAGTCGGTTCTTGCTTGTGGTTATCTGCCCCTTTTAAGGTTGTTTACTTTTACACCTGCACGCAATCTTCAAACCCCTGCACCTGGTCTCAGCCCTGTCTCCTAGTCTCCTACTTTAACAAGGGTATGTCTTAATTGGTTGGAACCACTATAACAAAATACCTTAGGCTGGGTAATTTATAAACAACAGAAATTTACTACTCAGTTCCAGAGACTGGGAAGTCCAAGATCAAAGCACCAGCAGATTCAGGGTCTGGTGAGGGCTTGTTCTCTGCTTCAAAGATGGTGCCTTGTTGCTATGGCCTCATGTGGTGGAAGGGGAGATCACTGTGTCCTTCCATGGCAGAAGGGGCAAGCTCCCTTCAACCCAAATCCCATTATTACTTTCAAAAAGGCCCAACCTCTTAATACCATCACATGGGTATGAGGTTCCAACATACAAGTTTTGGGGGGACAGCAACATTCATATCATTGTAGGATTTTTCAAGGTTTGGACACTGGGGCACACAGAATATCCCCTTCCTACATACCTGAGCTGGTTAGATCTGTCACAAGGAGGAAGACAGGCCCCTGAAAGTGCTGGCAGCTCAGTGTTCAGTTAGACTCTTCTCTTGGCCCATGCATTCATTTATTCATTCTACTGTAAGATTTGAGCTTATTCTATTTTTGAGGCTCTTACTCTTGTAGAACTTTATTAATATTTTCTTTTATAACTTGTGTCAGTCTTGATTATAATTTATATGTTCATTCTGTAATTTGTCATTCATGTAATAGATATATGTTGAAAATTTATTTATTTTTTTTGAGATACAGTCTCACTTTGTCACCCTGGATAGAGTGCAGTGGCATCAGCCTAGCTTACAGCAACCTCAAACTCCTGGGGTCAAGTAATCATCCTGCCTCAGCCTCCTGAGTAGCTGGGACTACAGGTGCACACCACCACACTCGGCTAGTTTTTCTGTTTATAGTAGAGTCCGGGTCTCGCTCTTGCTCAGGCTAGTCTCAAACTCCTGAGCTCAAGCAATCCTCCTGCCTTGGCATCCCACAGTGCTAGAATTATAGGTGTGAGCCACTGCACCCAGCCTGAACATTTATTATCTGTCTTTATGGTACTAGTCCGTGACACAAACTAGAATTATTTCTGGGCTTAGCTACTCACTAGTCTTTTAAGTATCCCAAGGTTAAAATGAGCTGTTCCCTTTCCCACCCAGTCCCCAGGGAAGTGTTTTATCTAGACCCTTCTCATAAACTGGCCCTATTCACTGAGCTATTGCCCAGGGGCTTGTTCTCCCTCCCTAGGCTACTAGCCAAGGTTATGTTCAGTGTCTGCAAAGTCAATTTTCCATCTCCTTGAATGAAGTGAACATAATCAAGAAGGTAAATTGACTGCTCATGTAACACATGGAAAAGGGAAAGGAACTCCAGAGATAGGTTGATTGTTTGCTATAGGGGAATACCTGTCATTTGGGGAGGTGGTTTGGCTTATCCTTTCCTCCACTCGTGAATTACCAGGAATCTCTGTGTGGGGGCTCTGAGGGAAGTAGTGCCCATTTTACTGGTCAGGTTAAGCATGCCTAGGCAAGAGGAAGGTCTAACAGGGTGGTATAGTAGAAAGAGAATAGGACTTGGGAAGCACTCAAATCTAGCTTGAATTCCCAGCTTCTACTTCTTCTTTGATTGTATGACTTCATACAAGTCCTTTAACCTCTTTGAGCCTCAGCTTCCCACTTACAAAAGGGGATGACCATTCTTCTCGTAGGAAATTATAATAAATAAAATGTATATGCAACACTTGGCACATATAAAATTGATATTCAGTGGGTAGAATTAGAATGCAGAATTAGAACTGCAGGTGACCTCTTTATTTTTAAAATAATTGTCAAAAATTTACACAATACATAAGTGTATAAAGTGAGTGACTTACAGATGTCCTATTTTGCATGAATTTTCAAAAATCTATTTATTGCTTGAGACTCTCGGCTTATGTCCCAAACTGAGTCATAACGGCTTAATTTATTTTTACCGCCACCCCCACCTTCTCTCGTTCCTTTATGAAGATTCTTCCGCTAGAAAGAAAGTAGGCTTTTGGGAAATCAGATAAGAAACTTCGCAAGTTCCTGCTCGCAAGCAAAACCAAGCCTGGAGACATCTCTTCTAGACTTTTCTCACTCCGGCGGAGGGACACGTGGAGAGAAAAATGCCAGCGGTCTGCGGAGGGAGACGCTAGCGGGCGGGGCTTAACGGAAGCCGGAGAGAGGCGGGGCTCACAACTCCGAGAGCCGGAAGGGAGCGCCGCGGCCGCCCGCTGTTCTGGCCGGCGGCAATTGGACGAGGCGGCGAGCGACGTAATAGCCGCGCGCTCACGGCTTCAGACGGTCGCTACTGCGTTTGCGCAAGGGGAGCTGGTTGCCGCTGCGGCCGCCTGGAATTGTGGGGATTGTGTCTTCCCCTGGGCTGCGGGAAGCCGAAGGTAGGGGCGGTGAGGGCCGCCCGGCCCTGGAGGTGGGCTGGGGGCTCACGGCGCTGCCTGGGCCTCCTCGCGCCCGCGGCCTCGGCGCCTTCCCAGCAGTGTTCTGGGGTTCCCACATATCCCCCTGGTGTTTCCAAAGAGGGACATCCAAACGGGCCCAGGGCCCTCAGTCCAAGGGCCGCCTTCCGCGCCTTTCCCACTCAAAACGTCTCCAGTAGTAACTGCTCCACGGTAGCAGATGAGGAGTCGAGACTGGCTTTGGCTCAGCAAATGTTTTAGCTTTGTCCACCTTTCCCGGCCACAGTTTCCGTCACCTGTCCGGAGAAGGGGTGGATTAGGTGTTGACCTGCGAGACCGCTGCTTCTCTTTGCCATATGGAATTGTGCCCTTTGTATTTCCACTCTCTCTTCACATGGTTTGCCTTTGTCCTGGCAGATGGAAAACTTGCCTTTAAAGTGAGGTTACATGCTTTGGTGTGTCTCAAATCACCTAGGGAGTTTGTGCATAATTCTTAAGAGTCCACCTTCAGGGATTTCACCTAAGGTGGTGCGTGGGCCACTGCAATCCCCACCCCAGGTGGTTGTCACTTAGATGGTCCTAGAATTCTGGCTTTGATTATCTGTTTCAGAAGGCAGGAGGGAATGACTTGAGATACGAGCCCCTGGAATGGGGCTTCAGGTAGAAAAGATTAGGAATCAGGAAATGCCCAACACCTGAGAGGCCCGTGGGGGCTTCCTTTGCGATGATACCTTTAAAAATTTATGTTCACTACCCATATGTAAGATCAGTTTTCTAATATTTTAAAATGTCTGGTTTCGATTAAAACCCAGTTGTCTTTACCACCTCAATAAACCCAAACAAAACCGCAAACTGCTTTGAGGGATGGGGGTGGGGTGGGAGGTGGAGGGCTGGCTGTTAGATTAGACGTTGTAGACAGAATGAATGCTCCATATTTGCTAAGAAGCTGGTGTGTTTATACACAGAGTGTTTGTGTGAAAGATGGGTTTTTGTTTTTTTCTAACCACTACACCACCAGGAATGAAAGATGGGGGTACATACCTGCATTTTTAGCTCTCACCTCACTCAGGAAAGTTTTTTTCTTTTCTGATAAAAGTATAGCCAGATTTGGGGATAGGGTATGATTTTGATGGAGGCAAGGGTGTAATGATATTGGGATTTGTATAACTTGGGTCAGAACTTGGTCTGTGGGTTCAGTGAAGAACGTACCCTTTGGATTTTTAACATGGTGTTGCCACACCAGATTTATTTTAACCTTTCTTTCAGATGTTTGGTGAATTTAATCTGCTAATTAATGCATGTGCTGTTCTGATGAAATTGGCAATAGAAAAGACTTACTGCCCTCGTTTTACAGATGATTGAAATGTGGAGTATTTTAATTGGGTTGTGGCAACCCAGTAACAAAAAGTTGCCTGATACTTTGATTCCAGCTTTCTTCCCCTTTCTTTCTGTTTTCTGAAGGCCAGCTATTATTTACTTCTCTACAGAGGCCAACTTTGAGACCTGTTGTGTTTCATTGGTAGGAAAAAAGGCTAATAAAGTGCAAATGAAAAGTAACAATGGATTTTAAAATAACAAACATGCCAGAACTTAATCCTCCAATAAATGTTGTTCTTTAGAGTTGCGTGGGTGGTGAGTGTTGAGGGTGGCTTCATCTAAGTGATATGGCCATAGTGCTAAGCATTTTTGAAAATCTGGAATTGTTTTCAGAGACTTCTTTTTTTTTTTTGAGACAGGGTTTTGCTTTGTCACTCTGGCTAGAGTACAGTGGTGTGATCATAACTCACTGCAACCTCAAACTCCTAGGGCTCAAGTGATCCCCCTGCCTCAGCCTCTTGAGTAGCTGGGACTATAGGCATGCCCACTGCACTTGGCTAATTTTTCCATTTTTTTGTAAAGATGATGTCTTGCTCTTGCTCAGGCTCGGAGACATTTTTGAACCATGTGAGAGATCAGTGTCATTAATAAATAATAGGATACTTTTTTTTTTTTTTAATTCCATCTGGCATGGTTAAGCAACCTTGTTACCTAACTCCTCTTTGGATGAGTTAGCAGTTCTGTTGAAGTGGACATAATGGATTTTTGGAGTATAATGAACATGAGTTTTGATTCTGAGTCTACCATTTATTAGCCATATGACCTTGGACAAGTTACTTCACCTTTTGGGCTACATAAGAGTGGGACTAATATTTACTTTGAAGGGTGGATACATGAGATAATACACATGAAAGCTGTTGGGACATAGGAATACAATAAATGTTTGTTTTCACCCTCAGAGAATGAGGATTTGCTGTTTTTTTGTTTTTTTTTTAAAAGGGTCTTGCTGTGTCTCCTAGGTTGGATTGCAGTGGCTCAAATCATAGCTCGCTGCAGCCTGAACTCCTGGGCTCAAGTGATCCTCCTGCCTCTGTCTCTCAGGTAGCTAGGACTACACATGTGCACCATCAATCACACCCAGCTAATTTTTAAAATTTTTTTGTAGAGATGAGGTCTTGCTGTGTTGCCTGGGCTGGTCTCAAACTCCTGGCCTCAAGTGGTTCTCCTGCCTCAGCCTCCGAAGGTGCTGGAATTATAGGCTTGAGCCACTGTGCCCAGCTAAGATTTGTTATTAATGAAGATATTCAAAAGAACATGACAATTTCTAAAAGGAAGTTGTGCCTTTTTCCAAATAGGTGGATGCCTTCTAGTTCTGTTTCATATGTTTGTGGATTCATACTCAGACCTGCTCATCCTGCCTCCTATCTTTTTTTTTTTTCCATTTATTTTCTGTCCTTTCTTAAGTGAAGTTCTGCTGCAGAGGCTGTCTGCCAGTCTCTTGGAGTAAGCCTCTTTTCAGGAGAACTAATCTGAACATTCTTACAGTGCTAGCCTGTTGGTTGTGTATTCCTGGGGATTTTTCTCTGGGGCTCCAACTGGTGCTTGGATCATGCTCTGTAGCACATATATCTCTAACTCCTGGATTTGGTGTCAATTTGGAGACCTGTCCTTGTGGAGCTAATCTTTTCTCTTTCTGAGAGAGGGTGAATACTTTATTCTTCTCTGAGTCGGTATTAAACTGCAAGCCTTGGTCTTCTACAGCAGAGCTTTGTATTTTAATTATATGTGATCTAAAGAGGGAATATCCCATCCTTTTCTTAATTTACTTTCACCAAGGATTTCACTGCTAAGTAGGGGAGGAGGAGAATAGCCTGTTGCTATTCAGGTGAGGCTTTGAGTAAACCCTGATTTCTAGCATCAGCAATAACTGTGTTTATCTTTGGGACAAAAACCTTGTAAAAGATTCAAGCTGCTCAGGGACATGTGAAGAACCTCATACAATTTTCCTGACTTGTGAGGAGTTCACACCTGGCATTCTTACTTGTACACATTTCTGCCCTGGAGACTGTGAAAATCTGGTAGCAACAGAAAACTATGTTCGGCCCAGACTTGGAATTCCTTCAAATTCTGCAGGTAGCTACCAAACAAGGGTGTGGTTGTGCTGGCTGGTCATGTCTGCCCTCGTCCTTCTCATACTGCTCTTGGCTTTGGTATTGCTCTTGGCAGAGTCAATACATAAATAACATTCTAGGAGGTCAAAGGCAGAGAGCTCTCTCTGAAAACAGGCCTGGGCAAATGGAAAATGCCAGTCTTGCCTCTGGAATGCTACTGAAGTGCCGTAAATCCTTCACAACAACGACCGTGTTTCTTTGTGTCACTGCATTTGTGAAATGGGAATGTCTTTCTTGATCTCTCCCATGAGAAAGGTGAATAACCATCCTAGTTTGCCGAGGACAGAAGGATTTCCCAGATGTGGGACTTTCAGTGCCAAAACCAGGAAAGTCCAGAGCAAACCAGGACAAGTTGGTCGCCCTCCCTGTGACCGTTATGCAAATTAATGAACATGCTCTCCTCAGGGTTCATCTAAGGAGCAACCCTTTGGGTTCATCTAATTAAGTATTTTTCAACCTTTTGTTCATTATCACGTGTTAAGACATTTTTCCCCTAAATGTCCACTCCTCCTTGGAATTTTTTCTTTTTCTTTTCTTTTTTTTTTTTTTTTTGAGATAGACTCTCGCTCCATCACCCTGGCTAGAGCGCAGGGGTGTCATCATAGCTAACTGCAACCTCAAACTCCTCGGCTCAAGCAATTGTCTTTCTTCAGCCTCCCGACTAGCTAGGACTACAGGTGCACACCACCACACCTGGCTAATTTTTTAAACTTTTTTGTAGAGATGGGGTCTCACTCTTGCTCAGGTTGGTCTCAAACTCTTGGCTTCAAGCAATCCTCCCACCTTGGCCTCTCAAAGTGCTAGGATTACAGGTGTGAGCCACCGCACCTGGCCCCCTATGGAATTTTAATACCACAGATATACCATGTATCTGTTTATGTACTGTGTCCTTTGGATGACCGCAAGCCATTGTAATATCCAAAATTTTTCTCCCCCAAGAATCAATTTTCACTCCCTTCATGGTGATACTGCATCCATTGAAAATGCATGGTCTTATCCAATATTCTTTTTTTTTCTTTTTTTTGAGACACAGTCTCACTCTGTTGCCCAGGCTAGAGTGCCGTGGCGTCAGGCTAGCCCACAGCAGCCTCAAACTCCTGGGCTCAAGTGATCCTTCTGCCTCAGCCTCCCAAGTAGCTGGGACTACAGGCCTGCACCACCATGCCCGGCTAATTTTTTCGATATATTTTTAGTTGGCCAATTAATTTCTTTCTATTTTTAGTAGAGACAGGGTCTCGCTCTTGCTCAGGCTGGTCTCGAACTCCTGACCTTGAGCGATCCACCCGCCTCGGCCTCCTAGAATGCTAGGATTACAGGCATGAACCACCATACCCGGCCCCAATATTCTTTTTCCAACATAGTTGTCAAGGTTTGTTTTCTATCTAGAAGACAGCAGCTACTTACCACAAGCTTTTTCAGTGCCTCAAACACCAAACTAGTAAAAGCAAAGGAAGATTATCTTGTCTAATCCAAACTCCAAACCACAGCAATTACCAACACAGAAGAAGACTTCTGTGACCAAATGTAGGAGTTTTTCCACACACGCCAAGCAGCAGACACCAGCTGGGTATTCTCTAATTCAATTCTGGCACTGTCTACCTGGAGATGTCAGATCCCACAGGGTGAGGGCTCAGTTCCCCAAAACTGTGCCCCCCTTTGGACACCAGTTGCAAGTCCTGGCCTCCAGAACTTCTTACTGACCAGCTTTAAATTGGGGTTTACACAACCCTTCTTTGGGTTCTATTAATTTGCTGGAGTGGCTCACAGAACTAAGGGAAACATGTTTATTGGTTTATTATGAAGGATATTACAAAGGATACAGACAAAGGGATGCATAGGGTGAGGTATGGGGGAAGAGGCATGGAGCTTCCGTGCCTTCCTCCCTGGGTGCACCATCCTCTAAGAAAACTCCAGGGGTTCAGCTGTCTAGAAGCTCTCTGACCCCAGTCCTCTTGGGTTTTTGTGGACAACCATGAGAAAAGTAATTAGCCTTCAGGTTATGGGGTGGGACCCTTCTGGAGTGAGGGTCATATGACCCACAGTCAGAAAGGATGAGGAAGCCAGAGAGAATGTTTCCTGAGACCTGCTCCTGAGCTCTAACACATCTAACACTGTAACAAAAGACTATACAAGGGCTATGGGAGTTAGGAGCCAGGAACCATGGAGTAAAACATATATGTATGTACCATAACACCACAAACCTGGCAAACTTCCTAGTCATTAGATGTTTGTGAACATAAGTGTTAGTAAGAATATTACTGTGTTGCTTGTTCATATTCCTTTTTTTTTTTTTGAGGGTCTCTGTTGCCCAAACTAGAGTACAGTGGCGTCATCGTAGTGCACTGCAACCTCAAAGTTGCTTGAGCCCAGGAGTTTAAGGTTGCAGTGAGCTATGATGAAACCATTGCACTGTAGCCTGGGTGACACTGCAAGACCCTGTCTCAAAACAAAACAAAACAAAAAACTCCTGAGCTCAAATGACCCTCCTGCCTCAGCCCCTCGAGTAGGTGGGACTATAGGCACATTGTACTGTGCCCAGCTAATTTTTGTAGTCTTTGTAGAGACAAGGTCTTGCTATATTGCTCAGGGTGGTCTTGAACTCCTGGCTTCAGGTGATCCTCCTGCCTCAGCCTTCCAAAGTGCTAGAATTACAGATGTGAGCCACCATGCTCGGCTAGTAGACTTTAAATGGACATTTCTTTATCTCTGGGGATAGGCTCATGCTTAAATGGCTTTAATTTCTGGAGGTTCCCAAGTGGGGCAGTAGGCATCTGACTGAACTCTAGAAAACTAGCAGGCTTTATAAAGTTCAGTGGAAGTAACATAAAGTAGGACAGTCAGTACAGACAAGATTGATTGCATGCTTTTTTTTTTTTTTTTTTTGAGACAGAGCCTCACTCTGTTGCCCGGGCTGTAGAGTGCCGTGGCATCAGCCTAGCTCACAGCAACCTCAAACTCCTGGGCTCAAGCAATCCTTCTGCCTCAGCCTCCCAAGTAGCTGGGACTACAGGCGTGCGCCACCATGCCCGGCTA
>CAUYRT010059679.1:0-38551 GCA_963574885.1 Lepilemur ruficaudatus | reverse complement strand
CTGAGGCAGGAGGATTGCTTGAGCCCAGGAGTTTGAGGTTGCTGTGAGCTAGGCTGATGCCACGGCACTCTAGCCCAGGGTACCGAGTGAGACAGACTCTCTCTCAAAAAAAAGAAAAAGAAACATAAGTATTATTTATTCATTTAGTCATTAAAAAACCACACTGAGCGCCTTCTATGAGCCGTGATGTGTACTGAGTGCTGGGGTTGCACATCCTGATGGAGAGAAATGACACTAAACAAATAACTCCACAAATAAAGGGGAACTGTAATAAGCACTACAGAAGGGTGAGGGGATCTGGTGCTACCCCACTCCCATCACAAGAACATCTAAATCAGGGAATTGGATCCACTCATGACAACCAGGGAAGGCCTGACTGAGAAAGGGACGGTTGTGCTTTGATCTGAAGGGCGACTGGAAATTAACCGGGGAGGGAGGGAGCGTGCTCCAGGCACAGGCAACGTCTGCCCTGGGGTCCTCTGGCAAGAGGACTCGTGCAAGGATCTGAGCAAGGGGTGGTCAAGAAGGGCGGCCCCCAGCACCTGTCTCTTCTCCCGCTTCCTTGGGAGGATCCCCATTTGCTCAGGGGCCCATTTTAGATCAAGAACCCCGGGCCTCAGGCTGCCCTCATCTCCGCCTGTAAGGAAGGGCTCTGGTCGGTTTAAGCTCATGGTTAATCCTGTCCACATTGCTGCAGGAAGGGCTCAGTTGCTTAGTGGCCACACGTTGCTTGGTATTTTATACTCTCTAGATGCTGCACTATTTTTCCAGCTCAAGGCAGCCCCTTGATAAGAGCTCAGCCCACTCGCCCAGAGTCACATGGGGGCGACAAAAAAGAAAAAAAGCCCCCAGGCTCTGGAGTTCTAGAATTTCTCTAGGACAGCTCCAGTTGACCTGATGCATTACATACTTGGCTGATTTCACCACACAGCCTCTTCTCTCTCTGTCTCTGTCTCTCTGTCTCTCTCTCTCTCTGCCTAGTCTTCCTGGACCATCGTTGCCACTTTGAGACATAATTTTCAACTTTAAACTTTGATTTAATAACAGCAACAGGTTACAGTGCCAGGCGCTGTTCTAAGCACTGAATGTTCTAACAATAGTCCTATGAGGAAGGAACTGGTTATTACGTCCATTTTACAGACAGGGAAATTGAGGTGCTTGGTGGTTAAGTAACTTGCCCGTGGTCACACCCAGGAGGGGGCAGAGCTGACGGTTGAAGCCAAGCACTGATAGTGACTCTATACTGTTTCCAACGAATCAAGGTCTTCCAAGTCTCCAGGCTATTCCACCCAACAAGGGATGGAAATGTCTACACCACCTTTCTGAACAACGAAATACCACCTCCAACAGGGGGAGAGCCAGGGGTGATACTGCCCTTGTTCTGGGGAGGGAGGTTGTAAAACATTAGATATTAACATGGTCTGTAACCCTCCAAAGGACTATAGTCCATAAATAGATACACAATGTATTTGTTATATTAAAATTTCATGTATAAGGGGGACGGAGGGACGTCTTAAAAGGCATCACGGCAGGGCTGATAACGAGAAAAAGGCTGAAAAACACATCCACGCTGATCAGTTTTACAAAGAAATGGCCGAGTCTCTTCTGTTTGCACTGTGAAGCTACTCAGAGGACCTTGACAAACATCCCAAGGGTGTGACTCTGTTATATTTACAGTAACATAACATATGACTCTAATGTATTTGTGTAATTGCTTTGTTAAATATGTATCTCCCCTGCTAGACTTCAAGCTCCTTGAGGGAAAAGGGTCTTGATCTCTTTTACATCCTTACTTCTCATCAGGCCCTGGTTCTCGCACAAAATAGACAAACAATCAATCAGCCAAACGATAATTACAGATTATGAAAGGGACCAGAGAGGTAGCCACCTAGGATCCTGCCGTGTCTCCAGCCACCGACACCTTCCTCCCTGGGCTACAAGTCCCCACCAGAGCTCTACCAGGCTTTCCATTCCCTGCCCACCCCATTCCTCAGTTCCCAAAGGAGTCCCCCAGATGGACTTCTGCCAGCATTAACTGGCTTGACACTCTCTCTGCATTGCAGAGGAGGCTACCAGAAATTCTAACCGTGTTTTCTGAGGTAATCTCAGGAATAGGGGTGCCAGATTTAGCAAATAAAAATGAGAATACAGGATTCCCCTTTAAATATGAATTTCAGATCAAATATTGCATGGAACATACTTACATGTGTACTCAAAAAATATTTCTTATTTATTGAAATTTTGAATTTAACTGGGTACTCTCTATTTTATTTGGTGACCCTACCCATGAAATTCAAAGGTATTCCATTTGGAGATTTCATGTCAAATAACTTTACCTTCTTAATAAGTTTCATCTTGCTTTCACATTTGGGTGTGGGAGCGAGGAGATGTCAATAGGATGCAAGCATTACACCAAGAACGCAAAACAATGGATGTGTGGCAGAGCTTAGGGATCACCTGAGCCAGCGCTAATACTTCACCTGCCTGGCAGACAGGGTGGGCACTGGGAAAACCTGAGCAGACACGGGAGCGTTTCAGGGCGCGGCAAAAACATGCTAAGACGATGCCTTGTCTTGTGAGCATGTTGTCACCAAAATCGAAGGCCACGTGAAAAAGTCTGATTCTGAGACATCACATTATGATTAAGCCAATAAAAAAAGATTCAGACTCAGCAAAGGAAAGCTGACGCTCTTATAATTTATAACAATAAACACATTTCATTTATTAATTCCATACTTCTTCACTTTTTAAAACTAAAAAAATTCTTTTTCTAGGAAGGAAAACTGAGATGTAGAGAAACAAACCCAGAGTTAACCAGAATTGGTAACCATTGTGTTTTTGTTTACAACAAAACTAAAAGATAGTGTTTTATCTTTGAATTTGCTTGAATTTCCCCTTTCTCTTCTGAGTTACAACCCCACGGTGAATCTGAGGGCATCACACTTCCTAAAATCAAGGGTCATTGATAGAATCTGGTTGGTTATTTTAATGGCCCTATTTTGCTAACTCTGTAGACAACAGAATAATCAAAAAAGGAAAAGAAACAAACTATCCTGGGTAGAGGTAAAGCCAATGAGCTCTACCGAACTGCTGCACAAATGAGAAATCACACTTGAGAATCATCCCTTATACTTTAATTTACATTTCCATGAAAAATACATTGAATGTAACTCAAGGCAAAACCCTAACTTATTTGGTCTGTATTACAGAATCCCAAAAAGGATGCTTTCTCTACATCGTCCCAGCATTCCAGAATCTATCCGTCCCCCAGGTACCTCAGTGGCAGGAACTGAGGCCATAGATTTTGAGAAGTCCTGGGAATAATAACAGTGAGCTTGGGTGGTCCATTTACGGGTGGCAAGGGATACTGCAGTCGTGAAATTTTGTAGTGCATGAAAAAATGAATGTCATAATGAAATGCAGATCTGGGGGGAAAGTCATACACTCCTTAAACGTTCAAGGCCTCTATTCACAAAAGCTCCAAGTGGGAGTTAAACTAGATTCCTTCGTATGAGATTTATGACATGTTTCATTATTAGTTACAAAGTTGTCTTCCATATCCCATCGGACCACACTTTAATTTTCGTCTTCCCCTTGCAATACTTATCACTCTCTCTATATAAAACAAAATAAGCCCCTATGGAAATTGCACGGTGGCTTCATAACAGTTTTTTAATGCAAATACAGATTCAGCTATGAGAACTTTCTATGGAACTCTTATTTGCATACACAATCCTGATACTACAACATCCAGCTGGGGAAGTTTTATTAATATGTTCGTTCAACTTGGTGGAAAGTGGTTGATATTTTAAACAAGATTTTAATCACAGTGACCCAATTCATGGATCTTTTAAATTGGTGGTCTCAGACAAATATTGGCACCTTCTTAGACATTAGAAGCATAATGTCTCCAAAACTGACTTTGATGTTGTCTCAGCTTCCCAAGACATGTAGCTATAGCAGGCTCTGCCTTCATTCATTGCTTTTTGCTGCCTGGGATTTCGCTTGGGTTCGGTGTAAGTTTAGTTAATATTGGGAATGGATGAAACAGACCACAGAAAGATACAATTGTTATCTTGAGGTTAGAGGAGTATTTCCCCAAGTGTAGGAAGCATACCACTGGCAGATCAAGACGACTTTAGATTGTATAGAGATATGATATTAAGTAACATTATGTGAAACTACTTTTCAACTTTCATTTAATCCTTCCAAAAACATTCTGGGGAGAGTCTCAGTCTGGTGCTGGTATGTCTTTAATATTTTTCTACCACTGGTCAATTAATTGCCTTTTAATAAAGCTAGAAAGAGCATCAGATTCAGAGCTTAACAAAAATGAAGTAGCTAGAATGTAATCGTTTTTTTTTATTAGCCATACTAATGGTTGCCTTTGTCTTATGAAAAATAATTCTGATTTTCTATGCATGATATCAAGTTTCTTTTTATGATACATTTAAATAGGAAATGGGTCAATTTCAGTATAAAAATATCAAGTAAATAACTGTATATCCAGCAAACATGGTATGCAAACAACCTTTGGGAAATACTGGGTTAGATGAACATTTTCAGAACCCTGGTCCACACTAGGAAGAAACCAGTCTGAGATGTTTGTAACTAGAGGACTTAAGAAAAAAAATCACGGAAGTGTGATTCACATCGTTTTTTATTCTCCTTTGTGATCCCAGCCACCCAGGGCTCTGTTTTCACAGGAGAGGAGCTGGGTGGGCTCAGGTGGCACGTGCATCGTGTGGTGAAGACCAGGGTTCTTCTTTTGCTCCTAGTTTACCCAGATACAGACCTTATGCCTAAAGAACTTTCTAAAGGCGAGTCCTAGCCTGGGACTATCCAGGTGCTTTTTCTTGGCGCCTTTAGCCTGGCTCTCGGATGTCTTCTGAGCAGCTTGTCCATGGCAGACACTTTCTGCTTTGGATGCCTTTGGGGCAACAGCAGTCACTGCCTTAGAACTTCGTCTTTAAAAAAAATCCTTTTTTTTCCCCCTGCTGTTTTAAAGTGCATTAATACACTGTGACAATTAACTGCTGGTAAATCACCCGCATCCCCTAACCACAAAGCACCATGTGAATGTTTACTTTTTTTTAACTCTCAAAGACAATTTGCTAAACAGCATATTCACAGTCAACTTCAGGTACACATTGATTTTCTGCAGGGTGACCTATTTAAATGACCCAGATTAACACACCTCAAAAAAATAAAAACCCAAACCCAAACCAAACCAGACAAAAATCCCCCACATCTCAACAACAGGACATTTAAACTCTGTCTCTATGACTTAAAATATCCAAATGAAAAACTGAAAAAAAGATAATGTAGTCTCCCCTTGATAGTGTTAAATATCCAACTGCTATTGTCACTCGAGACAGGAAAGGATACTTGCACACAATGATTTAATTTTGCACCCTGGAGTCAAGGCAAATACTGCCACCGAATGGCTTTTATTCTCAAACTTCTCTCCTTTAATTCAGTATCAGAAAGTCCATGGAAGCAGTTATCACCCGCAAAAATCTTGATTCACTTCTAGATGGGCAGATTTCCCAGGCAAAGGACGTGTCTAGAGTGAACCAGTCTGTTGAGCCAAATTGGTGTGTGTGGGAGATGGGAATGGAAATAGTTCAGCTACAACCACTCGAGATTGTTGGCTCAAGTTACATAGGGCAGGGTATTTTGTGTAGAGCAGGTAGTGTGCTAAAAAATGGTACAGATTTTTCAAAGGCATGAATTCAAGAGCATCAGTAGAAAAGATGTCAAATGGCAAGGCATGAGAACCAGGTCTGTAGGAAAGAGGTGTGTTTGTGGGAGTCATAGACAACCTACATTCACAGAAACCTCTTTTGAGACCCCAGCTCCACCAGCAATGACCCCACAGCTCTTTGGGCAGGAGGGTGAGATTTTATCAGCTAAGTAAGCTCAGCTGGGACCACATTCTGGGTCAGGAAAGAGTCTTGGTGACGACCAGCTAAAGAGAATGAGTGTCAGGTCAATTGGGAACCACACAACACACCCATGCACCCCACTGCCTATAGCCCATTACACCACGTGGCCTCAAACAATGCAAAACACAGAACCCAAAGAGAAACATTTTGACCCAACCATTCATTGGACTTGACCCTGGTAGCCTTGTAGCAAATGGATAATTTTATAGGAAAATGTGTGTAGACGCTTCAGCTATACATTTTTCCAATGGGAGAAGAAAACCCTAGAGGAACCAACCAATACAGTACAAATGTCATCACGCTGTTCAACCAGTCTCGCACATGATTATGAAAATAGGGACCACCTACATTCAAACAGAACTCTACAGTTTACAGGGCATTGTCACACCTTCTTTCAATCCTGGGCTTCAGGAAAGAACATTTTTATTGTCCCAATTTTACAGATGTGGAGAACGGGGTGCAGACAGGTTAGGATCACGGTACTACCAAGGAGCAAAACTGGAGCTCAAATGTAGGTCTTCTGAGACAAAGTCTAGGGTGCTTTTTCCACAACCAGCTCCTTCGAATACGGGTAGCAGATGTACGGAGCTGGCCAAGCCATACATTTGATCCCAATGTTTTTCAAAGCACTTTGCGTTATCAAAAGAAGGACCCACAACACTTATCTGTCATCTAGTTAAACTTCCCTCATGGCTCCTGTGAAATTTGAACCATGTATTCCCCTAGAGGTACCTGTCCTTCTCAAATGTAAATGGGAGAACGTCTTGGAAGAAGTTATTTTAAACAAAGCTATTTTGAGGGGACTTGGCTGAATTTCTAGGATGACAGTGAAAAATCCAGAGTCTCCAGGGTGTCCTAACTCCTCTGCGTGGCCCTCCGCTTGGCAAGGGTCCCACAGCAGCTATTTTATTTCACCAAACAATTGCCTTTGCAGTGGAGGTTTATTTTTTTTCAAATTACATGAAGAACAAAGAACATATTTTTTTATAAAACAAAAAATACAGCAGCTTTCTTCTTCTACTTTAAATGAGTCTTTTTTCCTAGACTCCCTGGTCTCTCCACACAACTAAAAACACTCAGATGATGACATAATTATTAGTATTCTGCACTTACTCTATATAAGTTGGTTATTGTGACATTATTTAGCCAGAATCAGTTTATCTTTCAAGCTTCCCACCTAACATTTTCATTAAACTACCATTAACATAAATGAAATATTTTAAAGCCGCTCCAACAGCACTATTAAATTGCTAATGATATATGTACATACATATTTATATACAGTGTACATATTCAAAAACAAACCAGCAGATGCAAATCCAAATCCAATTCTATGCACAAACCCAGACATACACACACTTCAAAACACCTACCGTGTCTTCGGGATCTTTTTTTGTTTCAGCTTTGTTAGGCGAAACCTTAAAAGTTTGAGAAAACCAAACATTAAAAATCATGGCTGTTTAGGGTGATTTTTATTTCATTAGATACATAATTCTTTGGGGTGTTCCAGTTCACCACACAGGTAAAAAATGAAATGAGAAGTACTTTCAGTTCAGTAGAAACCCAAGGGCCTCTGGGTGATAGCAAAGTTAACATATTAATATCTTACAGTGAAATGTATCAGATTGTATACATTCACTGAGAGTTTGACCACATCCAAAATTGTCTCCTGGGAGGCCACAAACTTCCCATCAATTCTATCATTACGCCAAACACACGCATAATCCTTTGGTGTTTGTGGCACATTCTGTTGACTTCTATCGTTGTATCTTCTGAAGTTAAAGTCTTGATATTTGGAAATAGCCCAAACATATTTTAGGCTGTCTATTTAATTATGCATTCATTCATCACAAGCTTTTTTTTTTTCTCTGAGTGTCTGACATGTGCCAGGCCATGGGCTCTGTCCCGGGGTGGGGGCGGTCAGAGATAAACAAGCAATGCAAAGATAGTCTCTGCCCTCATCCAATTAAAGCGGCAGACTTAGATGCAACAAGATAGAAAGTGATTTCTACAGTGTTTTACTTGCCATTTAGGTCAACAACGCAATTGGAGATATCACCAATTATTTTTATGATTGGTGACCGTAAGACATCCAGTTGCAACAAATTCCATTGCAATGCGGCTCACGTTACAGGGTCTGGGCGCCTCCTGTTCATACCATGGACCCCAGCTCTAAGGGTTCCCTCATAGCCTGATGCAACCCAGCCCCCTCACAAAGCACGCCTTGTCCCTGTCCTCCTACCTTCCTGCTGCATCGTGATGGTGACCCATTCAGTACCGTGACATTCAAACACGCATTATTCTTAAAATTAATAAGACTTCTGGGCAATAGAATTGAGGGGAAAAAAGGGAGAACACGGCTTACCAGAGTTTTAAAGAAACTCATGATGGGATTATTATTCTCCTCTATCTCTGCCGTCTGGGAGTCCTCGTTTGCAATCTCTGGTCCTTCTGGGTCCCCGGGGACAGGGCGACTCACAGTGCCTACTTCTTGTCCTTCTTTTTCCTCGCCGTCAGCTATGCCCTAGGAGCAACACAGAGTTTTCACAGTCGCAACTTGTTGAATGTGAACCCTCAAAGTACTATTTCTGCTTCACACCCCTTTCTCCCTTACCCCTAATTCCAGCCATACTTCTCCTGCCCACGGGCGTGTGGAACAATCGGACGCTTATGAGACTCGCCCTCCCTTGCCTCCCCGCCCTTTCTAACATACTCAGCACTTGCAGTCGGTCGGAGGGACATTGTTTGGAGCCAGAGGGTAATAAACACAGCAGTGCATGTCGCGTTCTAAACAAAAACCCTTTTCTCCCGATTCTGCAAAGAGGTTGCGTAGGACGCCGCTATTTCCCATCTTTGTGGTCTCCTTGTCTAATAATTTGTACATAATCTCCAGAGATGGCTCTCTTTTGTTTCCCACAATCCCCACAGGGCTGAATCATATCAACTGGAAAAAAAAAAGTACTGGTATTAAAAAAAAACCTCTTCCTTTGGGATCTGAGAATTTATCAGTGCAAGGAACATGATACGGGGACGGATTTTCTCCCCTAACTCACCCAGGAGGGCAGGTTGCCTTCTGAATCCTTGCCCCCTGTCCACCCTCATAAATCTGGGACAAGACACTGCCATCTCCCCACCTTACGACTGCAACGGCCCCCTGCCCTGTCTTCTTGGGCTCTTAACTCCTTCGATCTGTTCCTTACCCAACAGAGCTTATCCTCCCGCTCTTCCCACCCTTCAGTAGCTTCGGAAGGTCCTGGAGCCGAGCCCCAACTCTGACACAGGGTCTCCGAGGTCTCACCTGGCCTGGCCCCTGCCTAAGTAACCCCCCCCCCCGTATCACTCTCTCCTTTGCTCCGTGTTTTGGCCAGCTTTCTTTGAGTTTCTCTGACACACCATAAGCTATTTCCAACCTCCTGGCTCTGTCTGGAAGCTTCTGCCCTCTGTCTGCCTGTAGGTAACTTCCATTCATCTTTCACGTCTCCAGTGTCACCTGTTCAGGGAGGTCGTCCCTAAACCCCCACCTGAAGTGCTCCCTCTTGTCATCACCTCCACCGCGGCACCTCCCCTTTTTACAAAAATCTTAGCTGCTACAGCGTTTTTGTTTACTTGCTCAGTACGTGCGCCTTTCCTCACGCTCCCGTTAGACGTAAACTCAACAAACACGGGCATTATACCTACTTGACTCGGTGCTTTTCCCAAGTACCAAAGACAGTGAGGCCCACGGAAGGCACTCAGTAAATGTGTATGATTTGACCACTTAACAGATGATGGATGCAAATACATGAAAATTTTACGTAAATGGGATGGTGCTATTCCTACCAACTTGCTTTTCTCACGTAACACAATAGCACCGACCTGCTCTCACTGCAATGCAGCTAGACCCGCGTCGTCACATCTCAAGTGGCATTTATCCCATCACTTGATTGTGACCTTATTTAGTGTCTATTATCCTTACTGATGGGCATTTACGGTGCTTATAGCTTTACATCTAGGGTGTTACAAAGCAGTATTAAAATGGACGTTCCACACTTTTATTTTTCATCACTCAAGTGTGTCTATATTTTCTTTGGGTAAATTACCAAGAATGAAATTTCTGGGTCAAGAGGTAGGCAAATTTAAAACTTAATAAATATTCTTGCAAAAATATTAGAAGATGTCACTAGAACGGTCCTGCAGGCACATGTTTGGGTTTGACAAGTTGCTTGGTGCACCGGTGCTGGTGGCAGGTGAGACCTAAAATGTGTCCAGGCCCAGCAGGTCGGCTTATGGGGCTGTGGCCTGACAGTGGGGAGCTTGGCCTGGGGGCGGGTGCAGGCAGGAAGCTGACTCGACTCCCAGCTCCTGGCCTGGGCATCCTCTTCCCTCTCCCTCCCCCATAGAGTCCTCTTCCTCCCAAGGACTTGGGGTTCTGCCTTCCCCACGTCCTCTCCCTGCCCCCATGCTGCCAGTTCCTGACTTAGACCAGAATAGAAGGAAATTCTCTTGTCTCTTCCCAGGGATTTCTGACAATTCCTGTGTGTGTGAATTGGGAGAAGCTCTCTGAACACGTGGCATTTCTGTTTATTTTGACTACTCCCCCCAATAGTGGAGTGGGATATGGTAGCATTGCACCCAGACTCCCGGATTTTATACTTCCTCCTCTGGCTTAGGCAGCACTTGGAAAGCTGGTATAAACTGACATGGGTTGACTGCCCCACTGCTGAGGTACAATTTAACTCATTTGAGTGACTATTTATCAAGCACTACAAATGTTGACTTCGAACCCCCAATGTGATGGCATTAGGAGGTGGGGCCTTTGGGAGGTCATGGGGTGGAACCCTCATGAATACAATTAGCATCCTTGTAAAAGAGACCCCAGAGAGCTCACTAGTCCTCTGCATTATACAATGAGAACTTGGCAATCTGCGACCCAGAAACAGGTCCTCAGCAGAACCTGACTGCGTTGGCATCCTGATCTCAGACTTCCCGCCTCCAGAACTTGAGAAGTCAATTTTTGTTGTTCACAAGCAATCCAGCCTATGGTACTTTGATAGCAGCCTGAACTAAGACAATGTGCATTAGAAAAATAGTTCTAGCATCAAACATCTGATATTAAAAATATTTTTGCTTAGATGAGTATAAAGTAAAATTTTAAACAACAAAAAATATTACACAAATAATTAAACAGGTGTTTTGAAGATGAGTCATTATGAAAGTGGTACAAGAAATAAATCTAGACTGAGAAATTCTCCCCAGGCCTAACTAAGGTGTTGCCTGGGGGCAACTTATTTATTTCTAGCCATTCACTTACTCATCTTCATTCAGTAACCACGTGGGGGTACCTTGTCTATACGCAAGCCGTGCAGAGGCCACCCAGTGTTCGCACGGGCTCCGGAGCCAGCGGCCAGACCCAACTCCCTGCTGTGTGGTTCATACCGGTGCAATCCTGGGCATTTCCCTAACATCTGGGTTGCAGTTGGTGCATTTGTAAAAGCTGGGTGATGGGTAGCGCCTGCCTCTCAGGGTTATTGGGATAATCCATACAAAGGATTTGGAAGAACACATGGCACACTGTAAGCATCCGATAAATGTTAGCCCCTAGTATTACATATTAATTACTGAGCACAGAGGTGAGCTGTGAGACTTACAAAGATGAATCAGACAGGTTCCTCTCTCCTAGGTGCTGACAGTCTCACAGTGGATAAAGGCCAGTAGAGAGGGGTGAGGACTCTAATAAAAAGAAAAGGGAGTTCCAACAGCCCACGGGGGCACAGCACGGCTGCATGTTGGAGTCACCTGGGCAGCTCTTCCAACAAATGCCAGTGTCCAGACCCACCCAGAACAGTGAAGTCAGCACTGCTGGAGGCAAGGCTCAGGTGTCGGTATTTTCAGAGCTTCCCGTGTTTGAGAGTGACTGGACTGAGAGGCTGAGGGAGGCTGGAGATGAAGCAGCATCTGCCCCAGGCCGTGGAGCCTAAATTCCAAGCAGACAAGCAGGGGTGCGGAGGGGCGAGGGGGTGAAGGAGGAATTTCAGCCAGGTGGCTCTGGAGACCGGCGTGTGAAAACGTGGAGAACGGGATGAGCTGGGCATGGGGCTGAGGAGGGTTTGGGGGGCAGGTTGTGCCGTTCAGCCGAGGGATGGGGGCGTGAAGGCAGGCGGTTAGAACAGTGCTTTGGGGTCAGACTGAGGAAGTGCTGGGTGCCAGCTTACGGGGCAGCTGCCGTGCAAGGTGCCTGGGCTCCAGGAGCCCTGCTGCGTCTCGCCAGGAGGGTGGGCTCAGCGCAAAGGGACACAACGGCCGCTGGAACGCTGAGGGCGCGTCAGGGCACTCTGAAGTGGCGCAGTTCTCACCTGGTCCCTGAAGAGAGGCAGCACGTGGATGCCCACACAGGAGAACATGGTCTGGAGAGAACAACTGCACCAGCAAGGCGCGAAGCCTGGAGCTCTTTCCCCCCAATCCCTCTCTCTCCGCGAACTCACACGTCAGTGTGGCGGGGGGAAGGAGAAAAACAGCAAAATCCTCCTCCTTCCACACAGCAAGGAGCCATGGGGTCGAGGTAGAGCTTGGTTCTAGAAAGACCTGGTTTGAACGTTGGAATGGATGTGAGACCGAAGTTTTAAAATTGGACTGAGTGGGACTTTGGCATCACTGCAAGCTTGGGGATCTACCTACAGTGCCACGAAGTTAGGGAAGGAGCTGTTATCCAATATCTATGGTGTACCTTGCGCTGATCCAGGCAGTGGGACTTCAGCCAGGGACGAGACAGACACAGTCTCTGTCCTCAGGGAGCTGAAATTCTAGTGAGTGGGAAAAACAAAACCAAACAAAAATGTAGGTAGACCAATAAATCTCACCTGTGACTCAGGCAGTGAGGACTGCTGAGATGATGAGGAAGGCAAGGCCATGGGGGGTGACAGGTTCTGGCTACTTTACACAGTGGCCAAAGCCCTCTGAAGTTGGGTGTGGCGGCAGGGAGCAGCCATTCTGCCCCCTAGGCTGGGGCCCCCGCCCTGAGCTACCCTGGCCTCACAGCCCACGGGTTTCTCACAGGGGACGACAGGGTCTGTGTCTAGTCAGCCCCAGCTCCTGCCCAGACTGAGTTTCCCAAGGGCTGCAAGCGGCAGTGATTCTTTTCCTCGATCCCAGGGCTAGACACGCAGGGACTATATATCGAGCTTCCTGGAAATAAATGGAATACAGTGACATCAACTGAAAGGGAAATGAATTGCTGACTGTCAGGTGGTCCCCATAGATCTAGGTGGCCGTCAGGAAAACCTGTCATAATGGATCCCCTCTGAGCAAGGGAGACGCCTGTGAGTCCTTCCTCACCAGGAGAAGGAACCCTAACTAGAGGTCACGGTTCCACAGAACGTCAGGAACAGGGGAGCCCCCGCTTTCTATTTTGCCCAATGGCATCTTCTCCAGGCCCCTCTAAAGACGCCGTCCTCTGCTTCCTGGTTTCCCTGCCCCAGTGAAGTGTGACAACTTGGACAGGGGCTGAGGGATGACAAGGCCTGCTGGCCCAGCGCAGGGAAGCTTTGCCTGGGGCTCTTCCCGAGTGAGGGTTTTATGGCTTTTCCAGTCAAAATTCTTGGCTTGCACTTGAGCCCTTGCTTTGAAATAGTTTTTTCCTTCTTAGATCGGCATTAAAACAGAACATAAGATTTCCACTTCCGGGAAGATAGAATACACATACTTTCTCCTATTCTTCTCACTAAGGACAAGGAAAAACCCTGGACATTGTATAAAATTATAAATATAAAAGGACTCTAAAAGGTAGAGAGGAGAAGGCAGACTAGCTAGGGATCTTGGGAACAACACGAAGGTGAATTCCTTGGACTTTCTTTTGCCTCATATGCCCTAGACTTGGACTTGGAGAAGCGGCAACTTGGAACACCAGTGAGCTCTGACAAAACCCCATAGATACTTTAAACAGTGGGAAAAGCCCAAAGGAGATATATATGTATATGTCTCTGCCCCAAATGCCCACTGTCTTTGACCAAAGGACCAGGAAAGCGCAATCTAGCAAGACAGAAAACGTTTAGACAATAACCACACTACTCCTGCCAAATACCCAAGAAAAGCCTGTGGCCCCTCTGTCACCCATGTCAGAGAAGGCCGAGTGGAGAGTCTAGACTTCCACCTTCTCAAGGCTGTAATAAGGTTGCCCCAACACCCCTGCAGAGGTGGTGTCTATGAGGCTAGATAGGGAGCCGGGCGCTCATCCTCACGAGTTGGTAACAAGCCCTCCCCTCCATGGCATCCATGGAGCCCACATGGGACGCCTGGACTTCCAGCCCCACTGGGCAGTGAGGAGGTTCTCCTCCCTCTACCCACTGGGGTGGTGTCAGAGGAGACCTAGGGAAGTCAGCACTGCCCACTGCGGCATCAGTGGGGACCACATGGACAGAACTCCCACCTCCCACCTCCACCCAGCAGGAACCAGGAATACTGTGCTCTGTCCTCTGACAAAGGCCAAGTGAGGAACCCGGACTTCTGCCTCCATGGGACAGTCATAGGGTGGCAGCCCCGCCACTCCTGCTGGAGTGCTGTCGGGAAAAGCCAGCTGAAACAGCAGGTTTAAATGCGATCCAGAGTCTCATAACACAAAAATATCCAGATGTCAACGGAAAATCACTTGTCATACCAGGAACGAAGAAGGTCTCAAAGTTAATGAACAAAAGGGCAATAACAGATGCCAACACGGAGACGCTAGAATTATTTGACAAAAATTTTGAAGTAGCCATAATGAAAATGCTTTAATTAACAATTGTGAATGTGCCTGAAACAACTAAAAAAAAACCAGAAGGCCTCAGCAAAGAAACAGAAGCTATAAAGATGAACTGAAATGGGAGTTTTAGAACTGAAAGATACAAGAACCAAAATAAAAAGCCCCATGAATGAAACCAACGGCATCACGGGAGAGACAAAGAATCAGTGAAAACCTCTACGAGAGACAAAGGACGGTAACAAAAAAAGCGGGAACGAGAGAATGAAGACACAAACCGCCAACACCAGGCTGAAACTGGAACGTCACCTCGGACCCCGCTGACAGCAGCAGGGTACGAGAACGCTACAGTCTCTGCTACACGCGTGAGCTGGACAGTTGGTGAAAAAGACCCCCTTCCATTCTCATGATGAGCCCACGGCGTATACACGATTTGTAATTCCAGTTTCACAGATGAATAAATTGATGCATGAAAAGAATAAATAGCTTGCCAAACGTCATAAAGTGAGCTGGGATTGGACCCCAGGCCCCAATGATTTCAGAGGCCAAAGCCTTTAAGAACCACGCTACATCAATGTTTACTCAAATATCATCTTCTCACCAAGGCCTTTCCTCTTTTAAGCTCCCTCCCCTCTCTCTCTCTTCCCTGCTTTATATTTTTCCACTCTGTTGCCATCAGCCATGCAAATATTTTACCCACAGACATATGGGAGTCTAGTGTATGACAAAGATGACACCTAAAGTCTATTTACGTAAAGAAGGACTTTTAAACTGAAGATGCAAAGGTAACAGGGCAGCCATCTGGGAAAAAAGAAAACAACTAACTATCGTAACTCAACCCTACAGTAAGATAAAACCCAAATGGAGCAAAATACTAGAAGAAAACACGGAAAAAGTCTTTGAACTTTGGATTGAGAAGGCCGTTATATCTATGACTTGAAATCTAGAAGTCATGAAAAGAAATACTGAGAAGTCAAATGTTTACAGAAACACGCATTCGACAGGCTGGGATGAACAAGGCATTCATGCACGGATGACAGGAGTGTCAATTAATTCCAGCCCAGTGGAGCGCAATTTGGCATTATCTACCAAAATTATAAGAAAGAACGTGTTCTTTTACCCAGAAATGCCATTTCTAAGAGTTGATTCTCAACCTAAATTCACACACGTGTGAAATAACAAATGTACAATGTTACTCACTTGAGTGAGGCTCATAGTGAAAGTTTGGAAACCAGCCCGAGGTCATTAATAGGATCCCGGTTCAATAAATCATGGTACAACCATTCAATGGCAGACTCTGCAGGCGTCACAAAGGAGGAAGTTCCGTCAGTACAGACCAAGTATTGTTAACAGAAAACAGCATGGACTAGAACAGAGTGTAGATTATATTACCGTTTGTGTAAAAAAGAAGGAATAAGAATTTATGTTTTATTTGCTTGCCTATGCCTAAGAAAACCCTACATTAAAAAACACAAACAGTAAGTATCTCTTTGGTGGAATTGGTAAGCAAGTATATCATTTTATAATTTTTTCTTTTAAACAAGGTGAATATATTTATTGCCTATTAAAATTAAGACTGAAACAAACTGGGCATGACCAATTAAAAATTTTAAAAAACATTAGAAGGACAAAACTAAACACAGTTGGGAGAAAAATCTAGCCTTCTGTCTACCAGTTTGTGGCCTATGCTTTAAATGTGTTATCTGTGGAATGATCTTTGTCCTTAACTGCAAATATTCCGTTGCTATTCACATTCCGCCTCTCTGAGTCATTCTCAGCAAACGGAAATTTTAAACAGAAGCAGAAACATTCTCCAGGAAATACCTGGAAACTTCTTTTAAGCCAAGAAGTGTCCACTAAGTGTTCTTATTTTTCCTCTCTGTGTAAGAAGCTTATATATATTTTTCCTTTCTTTTGGCTTCAAAGAGCAAACAGAGAGGAACCTTAGTTATGTGATTGTACTTTGTCATGTTGAAAAATAACACCACCTTATCATAATTTGATTGTCTATAATAAAGCCCATATGGAACTTCTGGCACCTTCTTTGTACTATAAATTGTCAACTGGATTTCAGCTTCCTTTAAGCAAGGTTTACATTGTCAAAGTGGAAATATAAGGCAAGGCAGGTTGATCAAGGCTAGAAAAGCCTTGTCTGGAGTGATGTGGGATGACTCTGTCTCATCTAGATTTCCTCGTTGTGTGTCCCTGACTTTATTTTGCATCCTTATACCAAGAACAAGTGCCTAAAGTACAGCTGAACACAGGAAAATCTGCCTGAAAAACACTGAACGGCACCAAAACGCATTGCTTCCCTCCTTTCCATCTGTCAGAAATGTGAGCCACACGCCGCCTGGGAGAAAGGGAAGGCCCTGCCTCCTCTGCCCCGGGAGGCCACACGAGCACAAAGGGCTCCATGTGCCAGGCAACAACAGTCACCAGACGGTCACCAAGTCTTCACTCCTCTTCTTCTGAGAGCACCGTCACCTGCAGGTAACCACTGTCAGATTCAAGAAGAAAAATGGGGTTCGGTTAATTCTTAAAGATATAATTTATCTTCCAATTTGCCTAGAGAGGAAAGCCAATTAACAAACAAGCAAGAAGGAAGGCTAAGACCAAATGCTAAAAATATTTTGTGGACTCTCAAAATCTCCTAACCAGACTGTGATTTTTTTTTTTTAACTTCGTTTTACTCCAAAGCTCAATAGCCACGAAGGAGGGTCAATAAATGTATATTAACATGGGCAACTCAGTACTTTTACTTTTTTTACTATTCCTACCCAGCTCACACCCACTGATAAAAATGCATGCACAACTTTCAAGCTCATGGCGAAAACAGGGAAAGAACACAACACACGCAACCCAGGAAATGCCAGTTAGGAAGGAGCCTCAGACACTGCCCACCTACAGTGAAATTTCTCCTTCTGGTCTCCTGCTGGAGATTACCCCACATTAGCTCTACGAGGGTATTTAAAAAGTCGACATTATTTCTGAAGAAGGAATTGCCACATAAGCTCTGGATTGCATAGTTTGGAAATTACCGTGAGAGGAAAAATAACCTCTTGTCGAAGCCACTGGTACTCAGTGGATGCCTCAGCCTCCTAACGCAGTCTAGTGGAGAAATTAGGAAATTGCCTAGACTGTGACATTTTCTTACTTTTGCTTAGATTGATAGCTCACTACACTGCTCCTTCTACAAAAAAGAGAAAATACCAACAAAGAATAAAAAGAAACGCGCCCATTATTCCATTACTGAAAGACAAGTGTTATTCACAATTGGTGGAAGGATGGATACGTGGGCAGGCAGGCAGAGATCATTTTCACCCCAAAGGAATTATTCCTTTGGGGAATAATTGAGAAACCTGCGTTTCTCATTTAACATTATATTATGACCGTCTCCACCTGTCAAATTCTGTTTCTGTGTCACCCATGTTTATGGCGTCCAGTGTAAGGGTGTACCATGATGAGTGTAAAATCCTTCCTATCGGATTGTCTCAGGTTTTTTCTCACAGACAATGCTGGAATTTTTTTTTTAAAGCCCTGTGGATAAAATATTGCTCATTTTCTCAATAAATTATTTTTAAAATGTTTAACATTTTCAGATAGATGCATAATAGATGTACATAATTTTGGGGGTATGGGTGCTAATTTATTAATACAGTCATATAATTTGTAAAGGTCAAATCAGTGACTTGGGACATTCATCACCTTAAATATTTATCTTTATGCTAGAAACATTCAAATTATTCTCTTCTAGCTCGTCTGAAACGTGCAATAGACTATTGTGAACTATAGTCACCCTACTGATTTATTGATCAACACATTTTTAAACATGGAATTGCTCATTGAGACAGCATGTGTCTTAACACTTTAAAACTGTATACTGCCAAAGTGCCACAGTGGAAACAAACTTCCTAGGGGCCCAGACGGTTGATTGAGAAATTACAGACTTCCGATCTAAGACTTCAGAGGGTTATAATATAACATAAAAATATTAAACCATGAAATCCAGATTTTCATTGTCCTCTGGCATCTTTTCTAAAAGGGAGATTTAAGCTGGATAACACAGATCTAAAAATGTCCCACTCATTCATTTTTCTTCCTCTTTTTGGGAAGAGGGAGGCCATAGTGTTAATTTTATCTGCTTATCCTAATTGAAACAAGCTAGATTGGACCAATTATCAGTACGATGTTCTTCATCGTAAATCATAACGTCACCACCTTTTTTTTTTACTATTCTGTAGGTATCACCTCAGGATATTAAAGACTCGTCTCAGGTCTTGGCAGCAGAAGTCAAATGCAGGACCTTCACATGGTCGATCCTCATTAAACCCTAGTTTGACTGATGTGGAGATGTTATATTTGTAAGATTAAATAAACCAGTTACTCGTTGTAGTCATAGGTGGAGGATAGAAAGAAATCTATCAAAGAAAGCACTTCACACTCTCTTCCTATAAATAAAGGTTTTCCGCTTTCTCCCTGAGCAGCTCTGCTTTAGGGGTAAGTGAATTTGTCAACTGGATTTCCAACGGCAAGCGAAATGTGGGGAGCGAATGAAGCAAGGAAGTGTTCTTCTGTTGCTTCTTTTTTTCTGGCAGCAGTCTTTGCTTTGGGGATATTCCTAAGGACGCAAGAGTTGGCACACTCTTAAGGAAAGTCTACTCATGTATGACTTAAAATGGAAAAATGCATTTGCTGTGGGCAAAGAGTGAGTAGAAAGGGATTCCCGGGGTAAGTCATGTTGGGTGGAAGGGACTGGGGGAAGATTCTTCTGTGCCACGAATAGTTGCTGCACGTACAACCCTCGGACTGATGATGACAGGTCACATTTATTAGAAGAAAAACACCCAACGTTAAAAAAAAAAAAAAACTGCCTCAAAATACAAAAGCGAATAATCCACAGCCTAGAACACGCTTGTCGTCTGTTTAACAAACACTTCCCAATGGCGAGAAAACAGTTTGAATGCTGCCAACGGTGGGCTGCAGACTTTCTAAGAATCGCTTGGCCTGTGCAAAGGAAGGGAAAAAAGTCGCGTGCCTCTTCCTGAATTTTCAGATGAGACCAAACTCTTCCCTGTCTCTGCCCCCAACCAATTTTGAATATCACTGCGCTCTCCATTTTCTATCTCAGACCTCTGCGTATTTCATTCAGAGCTCTTTTTAAACTCTGGAACTAACTGTTTGCTTGTTTATTTTGTTTTTTTAGCGTTGGTTTCTCCGTTAGAATGAAAGCTCCCGTGAAGTACACTGTTCTATCCGCTGTGGAACCCAGACTCGCTCCTGACATGGAGCAAGCAATCCCACGTTTGTTGCATGAAAACATGAAATTCTCCACCGCTCCCATTTATTGTCTAGCACCTGCTGCCCGGTTGACTCTCGGCTGGAATTATAGTCCAGTAACCAGACGGTTGCCTAAGGAGATTCAAACTGTGGGGAGCACTGTGAAGGAGGAAAAGTGGTCTGTACGGGTCTGTCTGCTTGACTCTCAACTCTACCGCAAGATAAAGAACAATGCCAGTGTTGTGACTAAGGACAACTCACATGGCTGCACTGCTGGGAACCAGTGGGGGAGGGGTGGGGACCTGGGTGAACTGGAGGTGGATGCCCCATCTCAAGGGACAGTCACAACTCACATCCCACCTAGGAATATAACACAAAAGTTTCCATTTATCCAAAATGTCCAAAATATGGAATTGTATTGATGTCATCATTATAAAATATGGTCAACTTTGTCAATTTAAAACATATTCAATTAATTATTATTTAAAATACTGTGTAAAATAAAATGTATCTGAGTCTAGATGCACTCTGCAGGTGGCCAGTTTTCAACTTCTGGTCTAAATGCCTAGCTCATCATTTCCTGGAAGGACCGTTCCTTGGAAGGTATGCCCTACTTGTTAGAGGGCTAATAGCTATATGGATGATTAAGTCTGAGAAACGTTTGGTAAACAAAGGGAAGCTGGTATGCATACTGCAGGACTTCTCAGGGCCTTTATTAAGCTGATGTTCATTGTGAATCTTCAATATAGAGTATAAAGCAAATAGTATTTTCTAAAATTATTTCATGGTAGAGCCCTATTTCTGATGTTCCACAGATCAATTTGGGAAGTACTAGCTTCAGAAATTTTAAAAGGTATAAGATGTTTCAAAAGTTGGTTTTTTTTTTTTTTTTTTGAGACAGAGTCTCACTCTATTGCCTGGGCTAGAGTGCCGTTGCATCAGCCTAGCTCACAGCAACCTCAAACTCCTGGGCTCAAGCAATGCTTCTGCCTCAGCCTCCCAAGTAGCTAGGACTACAGGCATGTGCCACCATGCCCAACTAATTTTTTTCTATATATTTTTAGTGGGTCAATTAATTTGTTTCTATTTTTAGTAGAGACGGGGTCTCGCTCTTGCTCAGGCAGGTTTCGAACCCCTGACCTTGAACGATCCTCCTGCCTCGGCCTCCTAGAGTGCTAGGATTACAGGTGTGAGCCACCACGCCCGGCCGAGGTTTCAAAAGTTTTAACGTGTTTCCTCTCTTTGAACTTACAGGCACAGTGGTTAAGTGTGTGGGCATTGGCCACAAGTTCCAGCTCTGCCACTATCTAGTTATATGATTTTGCACAGGTTACTTTACCTCTCTGTGACTTAGCAAACACCTGATAAAATAAATTATAGGTGTTATTGTAACTTTTGACAGAGTGAATTAGATGGGATAAAATACTAGAGAGTAAGATAACTCAAAATTTATTTTGTAAATTTATTGGAAAACACAGTTCACTAGGTATTTCAACCATGGGGGGGGTCACAGTCAAGTTAGAAAGCTAATGTAATGTATATACTCAAATGAATTAGCATGGGGGGGGGACTGTAGCAGCCTCTCCTTGCTCCGTCTACCTGATCATTTCCAGATAGAAAGTTGCGTAGAAAGGATATATCTGGTTTCTATCTGTGGCATATCATCTTTGCTGGCAGAGCTTGCTTTCTACTGAAGAAACTGAAAATGTTAGATATTTGCCTTCCGGGTCTCCCTTACGCCTGGACACAGATCTGTGACTCAATTTCACCAATGGGATCTAAGGGTAAATCTTAGGAAATTCCTCTTTCATTTGATGGGGCATTATGACTGCGTCACACCTCGGATATATTACAGGTTCGGTTCCAGACCACTGCCATAAAGCAAATACAGCAACAAGCGGGTTGCAGAAATTTTTCCCAGTGCATATAAACTTATGTTTATACTATACTGTAATCTATTAAGTGTGCAATAGCATGATGTCTAAAAGTGTACACACTTTAATTAAAAAATACTTTATTGCCAAAAATGCTTACGCAGAGAAACATGCTGTTGGAAAATGGTGCCAACAGACCTTCGATTTGTAAAACAATATAATACCTGCAAAGTGCAATTCAGCCAAGTACAGTACAATGAGGTGCCCTGTGTATGCAGTGCTGGGAACAAGGGCAGTCTTGGGCCAAACCTAGAACCAGGCCAACATGTTGAGCATGCTGGAGAATAAAGATCATCACGTCAGGGGCTGTGAAGAGTTGGAATTCCAAGCTCCCCTGCTTCTAGAGTTCTTATGTGCAAGAAATAGTACATTCTCCTCATTAACCGAACCACTATTAAGTGGGTGGGGGTCTTTCAGTGTGTGTTTTTCTTACAGCCAAAGTAAAAGTGATATACTAGTGATCCCTAAATGATACTCAAACTCCAACACACTGCAAAACCATTTGCTCTATTTCATACTTCATGCCTAAGTTCCTAACAATTTAGAAAACACAGTTTTATTTAGTGTTACTACTACTGATGGCTTGTATCATCTTGTAGCCTTTCAAGAACCCTGAGACAGGTAGTATCTTCCTTTTGAAAATGAAAACACAAGTTTGTTTTTATTTTTGTTGTTTTTGAGACAGAGTCTTGCTCTGTCACTCCGGATAGAGTGAAGGGGCATCATCATAGCTCACTGTACCTCAAACTCCTGGGCTCAAGTGATCCTCCTGCCTCAGCCTCCTGAGTAGCTGGGACTATAAGTGCATGCTATGACACCCAGCTAATTTTTCTATTTTTAGTAGAGACAGAGTCTTGCTCTTGCTCAGGTTGGCCTCCAACTCCTGAGCTCAAGCAGTCCTCCTACTTCAGTCTCCCAGAGTGCTAGGATTATAAGCGTGAGCCACTGCATCAGCCAAAACACAAGGTTTTGAAATTACTGGGTAAAACAGGCTTTGGTTCTGCTACCAATTAGCTGTGTGGCCTTGGATAGGTAACTTAACTTCTCTGAGCCCGAGTTCCCTCCTCTTTTAAATGGCAATAAAATATCTACCTTGTTGTATTGTTCTAAGAATCAAAGCAGATAATGTAAGAAAGATGCTTACTAGACAGCCTAGAAATAATGAACTATTAAAAAGTGGGGCAATTATTATTTGACTTGACCACAGGTAGTAGAGTCTGGACTCATACCCCGGTACTCAGTCTTCCAACACTTCCACATCACCTCTGCTGCTGCAAACACATCAAGTGTTTCTTACTGCTAAACGCATCAGAACTAGAGTGTTATAGCCAAAGACCTTGCCTACTCCAAAGCTTGCATAATTTAAGATTGATTTTTTTTTTTTTTTGCACTGACAAAGTCTTTTGGGTGGATAGATCTCTTTACCAGTTGAAACAGCATGTCCTTGTAGCCATGAAGTGAAAACAAAACAATATCAAAAAAACCATAGTTTATAATTCACTTGGCCTCCTAACATTGAAATTAGGTGATTCTTTCTTTTTCATTTTTAATTTGGGACTAAGTTGGTATTTCCAACTGTGCATATACTAACATTTTGAATTGCACACCCTCAAATTAGTATTTGTTCAATTTTTTGTAAGTTGCAAACTTACTGCACAAGTTTCAAATGACTGGTAAAAACAGTGACATAGAGCATCGAAGAGGACGGGCTTTGGAGATGGACAGGTCTAGCTTTGCTACTTTTTAGCCGTGTGACAGGAGTAGATGACAAGGTTTCTCTAAACCCTTGATCTCTCCATCTGTAAAACGGTGAAAATACAGGCATTCCCTTGTAAGTTTTGATGGTTGAATGAGATGATTCCTTCCAAGTGATTTTGGTGCAGACTTTGATTAACATACAGCATACAAAAGAACACTAGAAGGATTCGTGTTGTCAGAAGCCACCCAGGAGCGGAGACGTGTGGTCAGCTTCAAGGTGGAGTCGAGTTATGACAACAGGGAGTGAGACGCACACAGGCGGAGAAAACACCGGGAGACGGATGGCCTCTGCGCAGGTCTGACGTTGGACACACTGACTGGAGAAATTACACGGAACAGTGGAAAATGCAGTCGGAAAACAGGCAGAGAAAAGACTGTGGAGACAAAGAAACTGAGGCTTGTGGGCATGGCCATTTAAATTTCTATTTTTGCCAAAATAATTTTATAGCCTTTGCACCGTTTTCACCCAAGTTAGGACTTATGCCTTTGATTACAGAGCTCTTGAATGAGATTCAATTGTGCTGTCTCTGTAAGTTTCGGTTGAGGTCTGTGGAAGGGAAAGGTAAAAAAACTAAAGCGCCGAGTAGCAGACAAGGAGAAAGCCCACAGTGCTAGGCTAGCTTTTTTCTTTTTTCAAAATGCAATGTCTCTGTGCTAAATACTTCACATGGTTTATTTCATTTGCTTTTCACAAGTGTGACTGATGTGAACATGTTCTAGATACTATCATCTCCATTTTACAGATGAGGAAACTGAGGCTCAGAGAGATTAAGTAGCTTGCCCCAGGTTACACAGCCAGGAGGCAGCAAAGGCAGAGTGGAAACCTAGCCCACTTGACTGCAAGGCTGATTTTTTTTTGTTTTTATTAAGGCTGATGTTTTAATCCACTACTTAATCCCATGTAGAAAAGGACCCGGAGACCCTGGTTCTTTCATTCCGATTCTACCACCAACTGCAGCGGCGGGACGGAGTTGTCATGAACTGAGACGGGGAGCCCCGTGAATTAATCCGGTGGGCATTTTGCTGTTGTTGTTAGGTGGTGAAGGAATAGTTCAGTTTTAGGCCTATTGAGGTTGAGATGCTCAGCGAACATTCAAATGGAGATGCAGAAATTCAAGCAGACACGCGGAAGAGGAGACAGCTGGATACTCAAGTCTGGACGTCAGAGCTAGATCTAGGCTAGAGATAGATACAAACTTGGAACTTGTCAGCACAGAGCTCCGTTTAAACCTATGGTGCTGGGTGAGATCTTCAAGGAAGTAAGGATAGTCAGAGAGGATGTCCAAGAACTGAAGCCTGGGGAAGCCCTACATTTGAAGGATAAGATCCAGCAAAGGAGATTAAGGAGGAGTGGCCAGAGAAGTGGGGGATGTTGTTTCAAGGAGGAAGGTGTGGCCCACTGCATCACATTCGACCAGAACGTCACATCTAGTAGGACAAGAGCTGAGACTTATTGGATTTGGCAGCTAGGGTCGGCGGCGGGGGGGGGGAGGGAGGGGGAGGTGCAACATCACCAAGACTTTGACAAAAACCTGGATGGAGAGTTTTCAAGAGAGAAAAGAAGAGGAGAAGCAAAAACACTGAATATTGTTAAGATCTGCAGTCTGAGCCAATCTGAGGACCAACACACCACAACATCCCCTAAAAAAATTATGTCTCTTATAGATGACATGCTCCTTGAAGGACTAGGAACATGATTTATCTTTCAAATGCCTTGCACAAAGTTGGTGCTTAAATAACAACTGAAGGATTTGATCAAATTTTTAAAAGGAAAGAAACATTCTAATTAAATCTTATGAATCTGTGCACAGCCACACTTTACACAACACAAAGACACTTCTGGAAATACTGCATTGATAACAGAAATTTGGTGGGTTTTTTTTTAACCACTAAAGGTCAAATTTTCATTATGTGATCATTTCTCTTTTTTTGTGATGAGTTTTTTCAATGCATATCTTATAGCTATGGTTCAGTTGTTGGGGGAGAAGAAAAAAAAAATCTCATCCCTGCCAACACATTGGTTTGTGTGAATCACAGCTCAGTGAAACCTTTCAGGCATATAATTTATCTTTTCTTTGGCCTATGTAGTAAATGCTTCATTTGTTCATGAATTCTTGCCTTGTTTTAATTATGCTATGCTCTGAATGTAGTTTTATAAGGCACAAAAATAAGATTGTCGTTCTGAAAACACAGAAGATTTGTGTGTTTCCCCCAGAATGAAATGGTGGCATCTTTCTCCCAATTCACAGCTCTGTGGGTTTGTGGTTGGAATTCCAAACCAGCCAGGAGCATGCAGTGCAACTGGGGGGAGGGGCGGGTGTAGGGGGGGAGCTGACACCAACAAGCCCGAGGCATAATTCACCCTAAGAATTCTGAATCCATACACTGATGTCCATCAATATATAATGCAGTGCTCCCACCAAGAAAGCCACTGATTGAGAAGTTTTACTCATGTTACTTTCTGAGGGTTGGATTTTCTTAATACACGTATGGAACAATTGAGTTTTTCCCCCAAATAAAGAACTGTGCAGCCAGGGATCAGATGAGAAATTTCACAATCAGAAGGCTGGTTTTGGTTTTTTTTGTCGTTGTTGTTAAAAATCCTTGCAGATATTTGAATATCCACAAGTTCACAGGCTGAAGGAGAAATGGCCATTTCATAACTTTTCCATGTTTTATAAGTATGTAGTACACAGTGGGCATTCAATATTTCAAATTTCAATGATACCACCGATGAAAATTTGAAATTTGTAGTCTAGCAATATCAGATGCAGATTTCACCAGTGAATCTGAGGGAGCTAACTCACTTATTCTGGAAGGAAGACAGGTTACAATTTTTTGGGTCTTTGAGAGATTGTTATAACCTCAAAATATTACCCATGGGCTCGACTCTGTTAGGTACCTGCCATGTTCCCAACAAAATCCCTCCCCCTTCTGACACAAATCTCATTTTGGAACTCATTCCCCTCAAATCGAAGTACTGTCCCTAAGAGTTCTTTTTCAATAAAGGAAGCTGAGTTAATAAAGCACAACCCTTAAACTTTTCCTAGACTAGAAATAGATTGAGTGTGTTGGGATTTTATGGCTAAATACATTTGAGGGTTGGTTATCAGATGCTGAACTGGTTTTCTTAATGAAGATGGGGATTTGGATGGGTCACTAGACAACCTGTCCAAAGATGGGTAAGGCACAGTCCTTCATTGCTTCTCCATAAATAACTTCATCTTTTCCTAACTCAGGCAGTGGATTGGCTTTAGATGCTCAGGCAAAAGAAACACATGCCGGTTAAAAAATCACAACCTCAGAATGGCTTTAGGAGCCCATGACCAATTATGAGAACTCAAAAAGAGTTCCTTCACGCAGGGACAAATAGTAAACAGTTTTTCAAATACTCATGGATATTAATGACCAGTTATAACATAGTTGTCTGGGTTATAAACCCCCAGACAAATAGCTTTCAGGCTCCTACTTTTTACATTTGATGGAATGTTCCCTGGGCCAGCTGGGCTAATTCTCCTCGAGCCTGGGCATCCTCCCCAATGCTCTGCCTCCCCAGCAGAGCACTTGGCACCCTGCATTGCAATTGCAGGTTTATTGATTTGTCTTCTCCCACTGGACAGCAAACTCCACTCTGGCAGAGACCCTGTCTTGTCCAGCACTGTGGTCCCTGCGCCTCACCTGTGCCTGGAACAGTGTCACACACAGTGAAGAAAAGATGCCCGGATGCATTGCCAGACTTACTTTTGAACTATACAGAAGGCTATTCAACTGGCTTCTTGAACTGGTACATTTTGCAAAGTGGGCATTTGAAGGAAAATTTTTTAAACTCCTAAAAGAAATTTTGAAAATAAGCTCTTTGAGTCAAAATGTAGAGAAACAGCAAGAATGCTGATAGTAAGAGCCTAAACACATGAGTTTCATTATCTTCTCCCAATTTTAACCGTCCAGACTTTTCAGCTGGTGTCCAATATTCCCAATATAATTCTTGATGCCACCCTGGATCCATTAAAACCGCAGATTAATGTGATACTCATTTTCATTAAGGAAAATAATTTACGTGTGTAGAACAGAGCCCGGCGTAGTCTAAGTGCTCAATAAACGACAGCCTGTGTTATCATTAGCACCTTGGCAGCGCACAGAATGTTGGCATTAAGACAAATACATTGACAGCAGTGACACACAACGATGTCATAAAAAACTGAGCCCATCTAATTATTTTCCTGGGTCTAAGCTCAACTAGAGGCACTTAGCTTTATTCCCAAGTTCTCAAGAAATAATGTTATTTAAAAATCTGTTCATCAAGAACAAGGGTGCCTTAAAAATATAATGTATCAAGTTTTATTTCTTTCTTGATTTAAGGAGTTCTTTTCCTGCCCTGAATATAAACAAGCTCTCTCAAGGTTAAAAGCAAATGTTCTCTTTCACATCAAAAAGAGCTTTCCTCTCTTGGCTCAGAAAAGAAAGCAACTGATTCAGGATACTCCTCCTTTAAAAAAAATCAAGTTTTCACAAAGGTATTACTCTGGCTTGTTGGAAAATAATTAGTACACAAAAGGGTCTGCCCATAGCTGTAAAAGCTCTTTATGCAAACCCACAGCTTAGTGCAAAAGGCAGTCAAAGATCAACCCAGGCTATTACGAGTAAGGAATGAAACGTGTCCTAACCAAGGCCTATACCGTGCGGCGTGTCAGCAAACTACAGACACCAGGCAGGTCTCTTAGGAACCGTTTTTGTTCCACTAATGTCTTTCCCTGCGGACTCCGTGATCGAAAAAGCAACCTGTCTGCTTCTGCCTTTGAAAAATGGAAGGACGCATCCGTCTGTATGCAACTCACTTCCTCTTTTATTTTACATAAGACAGATGCCACAGCTGTTGCTGTTCTCCAAACCGACGTTTCTGTGAGGGGCTCGACGCTACAATGTGCTGTCTGTTCTAGAAGGGTCAGCAGCTTGCTATCGTGTCCGGGGCTCGCGGCGACTGGGTCCGCGTGCAGTGGCCGCACCCCGCGGGCGCCCCCGCACGCGCGCACTCACCTGCCCCGCAGGGGCATCGTCGGGCCGCGCTGACAGTCCGGGCGCCGCGCGCAGCTCGTCCTGCTGCTCGGCCCTGCTGGCTTCCTGTTGGCCGTCACCTGGCACCTGTTCCCGTCCCTTGTCCAGTTTGAAGAGTCTGTCAAAAAAGCCGGCGTCCCTGGGCTTGGAGGGCGCTGCTCGCTGCGGCTCGGGCGGCAGAGGCGCGGGCTCCCTGTCCCGGGCCGGGCCGCGTGGGGGGCTTTTATCCGCGCCGGGGCCCGCAGCTGCTGCCGGAAGCGCCCGGCTCTCACTCGGGCCTTTGTCCGCCGCGGCGTCGCCGGAGCTGACATCGAGCTCCCCCGATCCAATGGGTGAATCCGGGGCTCGGCCTCCGGCACGTCCTGGTACAGGCCGAGAGAGTGTCAAGAAAAAACGAGATTTAGCAGCTGGTGCCCGGGGCTTGGCCTCTTTCCCGGGATCCTTTCCGTTGGCATCGGCCACGGCACTCGTCTCCACGGTGTCGCGGGAAGAAGCGGCCACAGTATCCTTCTCGACGCTTATTCCCAAGTCGACTGTGAACGCAAACACAGACAGCGGTTATTCAGCCAAGCTGGGAAAGGCAAGGATTCATAATGGGCTCCAGACGTTCTGTGCACAAAGGCCACGATGCAAACCGGGCTGCGTTGCTCTCCAGCCACCCCGCAAAGCAGGAGCTCGCCATCTAGACGTCCTCTGACCCTGCTCTCCTTGGGAGAGGAAAACGGCAGGCTGCTGAGGGGGGAAAGCCCATTGTCGGACAGTTACCAGCTGCCGGTGCCGTAGGAGTGACACTCAATGTTAATTATCTTGTTTTAACTTCACAGGAACCCTGCGAGAAGCACAATGTCAGGATTTCAAGTTTGAGGCAGGATATGGGGTGAGGAGCTTGGGCTCTGGAGCTAGAACGAGGTTTCTGGGCCTCGGCACTATCGACATTTGGGGCCGGATCATTCTTTGTTACGCGGTCCGCCCTGGGAACTGCAGGGTGTCTAGCAGCATCCCTGGCCTCTACCCACCAGATGCCAGCAGCATCCTCCAGTTGTGACAACCAAACATTGCTAAAGTCCCCTGCAAGACAAAATCACTCACGTTGGGGAGCCACTGAGCTACAATATCTACTGGAATCCAAGTTGTCTTACTTTCTGTACCTCAACTTTCTGCTAAAATGAAGCACATAATAGAACCTACGTCATAATTTTGTTATGAAGGTTACATGAGTTAATATTCTTAAAGTACATAGAACAGTGCCTGGAATATACTAAGTGCTCCATAAATGTCACAAATGTTAGGTATTGTCAATTTCAGAGCGAGAAAACTGACAGCCAGAGAGGTCAATTCACCTTCCCAGGGCTGCCCAGCAAGCTGGTAAATAGCAGCGTCTGGCTTACGGCAGAAATCTGACTCCGAAATTCATGTTCTCTCTGTCTACTATAATGTTTGTATCAGCGTAGACTGTTAAAAATACTGGAAGATTTAAGAAAGTGATACAGTACTCAGAAAGTTTCTCTTTTGAAAGCTGAAAGAGCAGAGGTCCACCCAAGGAGGCAAATTAGCTCTCAGGTGGGCGTGGAATTAAAGGCACAGGGTTACCTCCCCAGATGATGTCTGTGGATGGAGGTGTCCCTTCCTCCACTGTTTTCAACATCGATTTCCCCTTTGACCTCTGCCTTGACCTATTGGAACTGCCTTCTTTTCTAGCTCGCTTTTATAAAACAGTGCAATACTTAGGAAAAAAAAATACCAAGAATTTTGGAATCACAGTTAAAGATCAAGATTCTCTATTGATGAGCTGTGTGATCTTGGACAATGACTAAAAATCATCGAATTTCCTCATTTGTAAAATGGGAATATTAGTGTTTCTGTTGCAAGGTTGTTCTAATGCTTAAATGAGAAAACTCATGCAAAAGATGTAGCACAATGCCTTTCCCATAGTAGATGCTTAATAATTGACAGATAGTGCGATTATTTTTAAGGTTTCTCCCATGCCTTTGACAACATTGCATTTTGCTTGATACATTTGTAGTCAGACACTTCTTAATATCTGTTTGCAGGAAGACAGCAAGAAAAAAGAAAGAACTGAGATTTCTTTGATCTGCACATATTGCTTATTAATATGTAGTGAGAAATACACACACACACACACGCATTAGTTAGCAATTGATTTTTTGCTAAACTCTAGTATCACACAGTGTCTAGAGTCAGGAACAAACAAGCAAGGAGAGAGGCAGAGCTGGGTTCTTGTGCAGAATGGCCGGATCCTCCTTAAGCACTGAGGAGCAGAGAAGAAATGGTCCAGGACAACCCATAAACCCGGACCTCAAGGAAATCACCCTGCCAGCACAATGGCGGTATCTTCTACCTCTTCTTAATCTTTTTCCTGTGGTCCAGGAATTCATAACGGTAGTAGATATCACACTAAAGAAGGGAGGGGGAGAGAGGGAGAATAAGAAAGTGAGTGGTGGGTGTAGGAGGGTGCGAGTTAGCAGGCAAGGCGGTGGAAGTGTCAGAGTGAATATAAATGCATCGTGGGGCTGGTCCATGCCCGGAGAAGAGGAAATTGTTGACGAAAAGGGAGAGGCTGAGATTCAAAACAAGGAAAGGCTTTTCAAGATGCCAAGAGGCATCAACTGATTTCTTTCAGTCTTTTTCCTCTCTTCCTTGCCCTGGCTGGGAACCAAAGGAGCTAGTGGTAAGTAAGAGTGTTACAGCCAGAGAAGAAGTCTTTGAAAAACAACAACAACGAAAACTCTTCCCACGGACAGACTTTTAAAAACGTGCCAATGTAGTGCTTTGAAAAAGGATAAATTCCTTATATCCAGGTATCTGGACTAGACGTCAACACATTTATAGGCTATAGCAGATCCAAACAGTAGCTCTTGATATCAGAGAATGGGTGAAGTGTTTGATATTTTGTAAGAACTTCAAGTTTTTAGATGGTATGTTCGAGGACAACTGATGCTCTGCTCCCCAAACTTGGGTGGGTGTACACCCGAGTCTATCACCTGGGACTTCTATTTCCCTTGCTAAGATGCTCACCTCCCAGGTGGGCACATGGCCTAAAATAGACTAATAAAAATAAATCCTGTGACTTTTGATAAACTCAGTAGAACAGAGTTGCACTCTTTGTTGTTGGGTCTGCAAACCAACAGGGGTACACTTGAGGACCAGCACAGATGAAAGCAGAGCCAGAAAATCCAGGGAGCAGATACCCAATTATATCACTTAGACATCTGGATCCAGCTGTGCCTGAAGCTGAACTTTAGCATTACATGAGCCAATAAACCACCCTCCTCCAACTTAGGCCAGTTCAAATTGAGTACATACTCAGTAACTTGGAGAGAATTCCAGGGATTTAGTCAATATCTGTTTCACTTGTCAATTAGTAGCAATCAATCCTCCCATAGGGAAACTGTCTCCAGACTCTTCAAGTCTGTCTAGCAGGAGTTTAAGATGGGAGGGAATATGGCAAAGAGAATAAAATGTGAGTTCTAAGGATCTGGGCAGAAATGAAAAATACCCACAAATACTTTGTCTTCTCAAAAAAAGTGAAGGCAAAAATCCACTTGGGAAAAAGTCATTTGAGACCTTAGATAAATATTAAAAAACAAATAAAAGATGTTCTAATACAAGCATACACACACACAACCAGTCTTTGTGAGTGATTAGGAAGAACAGCCATTGGAACTACAGGTTGTACACTCTCGCAAAGATGGGGATTGTTTGCATTATTGCAAACAATTAATAATGCAAACATTATTGCATTATAGCCTCAAATTATCATGGAAAGAATGAACAGTTCCCTCTAGAAGACCAAAATTAAGCTTTCAGTTGCTATGAAAAATCTTGGAAGAGGCCCACCTTAAATATGGTTTCAATAAAAAATTTTCTCATAAAGCACAGAAAAAAGATGACATACCGAAGAGCGTTTACTTTTCATGAAAAAAAAAGCAAGAGTTTAAGGAAGATAAAAAGAAATCAAGTAAGAATGAAAATGGCAGTTGCCAAATATTTAGAAGATAGAATTGAAAAATTTGATCTCGTTAGTGCAGAAAAAATATTTTGTATTGCAGTAGTTTTTTTTAAGAATGTCATTTTACCTAGACATGTGTCGAGAGCTTATTTGCAGTGGCATCTTTGTGTAATTGTTAAGAACTTGGATTGTGGTGCAGAGACACCTGGCTGGGACTCTTAACCCCCCACTTATTTAACAGGTGACCTGGGCAAGTTACTTCATATTGCTATGCCTCAGTTTTCTCATAGGATGGACATAAAAATAACACCGCCGTCTTCCAGGGGGAATTACAGGGATTAAAGGCAATATTTCCCATAAAGTGCTTAACACAGGCTGGTATATGGTAGGTGTTCGGTAAACAGGAGTTGTTTTCGTTATGTTTATATATTATTACTATAATTATAATTTTATATTTTTAAATATAAGCCAGAAGGAAAGAAATTATTCCAATAGTTTAATCTACAAACTTGAGTGCTCTGGGAAGACTTTTAAAAACGGTAATGATATGAATCAATTATCCTCAGAAACACAAGAATCTGGACCAGAGAAGTTTCCGGAATGTTTATCATTATTAAAGTGCCAAGTATTCCCGTCAAAACAAGCTACTTTGTCAGAGTTCTAACTATATATTTAAACGTATATGCACACACGCATACCATGTTTGTATTACAATATTTAAAACTTCTGGGGAAAGATTATCTTATTGTTTTGCTTTTTTGTTTCTTGTGCCAATGCTAAAATTGTCACTTGCTACAACTGTAAAAATAGCTAACATGCATTGAAGGATTCCCATGTGCCAGCAATAGGGTAAATGTTGTATGTAACAAGAGGCATTTCATTTTAGCATTACAGAAAAACCTACAAGTATCATTCCCATTTCACAGGTTGGGAAACTGAGGCTCTGAGAAGTCAAGTCACTTTTCTAATGCTGTCCAGCTCATAAGTGATGGATTCAGGATTTGAACCCACATTTGCCTGATTCCAAAGCTCAAACTGTTAAAGACATGTGGTAACAGAAGCAAGAATAGAAGACAAAGAAAGAGAAGGGAGGGAAGCTGAACACAGTAGACAAAGTTTGGTTAATGGAATTAGATTTCCAATTAAAAAAAAACTATGTACAAGGGGGAAAAAGCTATATTTTGTCACATCTGGGAAACATTCGTCTATCATTTTTCATTTGTTTTACACAAAAATTAGACCATGTCATTCATCTGCATGAAACCATTCAAAGAAGACTGCATTCCAATAAAATCACATCCAAACTCCTTGCCATGGACCAGACCCTATAGAACCTCAGCCCACACCATGTTCTTCCTCACGCCTCTCCACACACCAACCTGTTTCCACCTGAAGCCCTTTGTGTTAGTTGTTCTTTCCACCTGGGAATGTGCTCCCTAAGATCTTGCCATGGCTACCTCCTGCCTCAGGTCAGGTCAGGCCTTCCTGACCACCCTGTCTGAAGTAACCTTCCCTGCTCACCCCTGCTCACCCTCTGGAATCTGCAGAGCATTCATCACTCTTCGAAATAATCTCATTAATTTCTTGTTTACTTGTTTCCTTTCTATTATATATTAATATAAGCCCCAGGTAATCAGGGGCTTGGTCTGTTCTGATCACAGCTGCATCCCAGTGCCTCTGGTGGTGGTTGGCAATAGGGTTGTCGGGCAGCGAGCACAGAGCGCGGGGCATAGCCTAGCAAGCACTTAGCAGGCACATGATTGGAGCAGCAGTGGGACCAACAGTCCTTATAATAACGATGGTGCTGGAGATGGCAGTTCTACCTTCTGAGAATGCCTTATCCAAATCCTCCTAGTGCTTAAGCTTAAAGAGGGAAGCAGAAACTATCTTCATAATTTTACTCACAAAGGAAGTGCCCACTGATGAAAATGCTTCCGCCCTCAAATATCCCTTCCTACGTAACACTGTCCTCGTGTCAATATCCTGATCTGCCAGGATAAAGGCTGAATGAAGTGGACATGTCGTGCACACTAATTGCAAAGGGAAATTGCAGATCTTGCAGGAGTTTGTAGAGTCGTAAATTAGTGCTGGTGAGCTGCTCAGATCACACACGTGACCCTGGCTGGACAAGGGTCTGGCGAAGTTAAAACACTTCACCAAAGAAGACGGGAGAGTAGATGGTGACCCGACACAGTAAGTTCTTCAAAAGAGAATTATATTTGAATATCAAAGGAAAACTGACGAAGACCTCAGAAAGTTAGGCAAAAATGACCCTTTTATGGTCATGCCGCAAGAGTCAAATGACACTTCAAACAACTGTGGCTTTCTGTTGTGCAAATGCATTTGTTGTTTTAAAGGTCTTAGAATCAGGGTACATGTGGCAGATACTTAGGGCTTGGAGGAAGATGTCAGATTTGAAAATTTCACTGAAGGATCGCATTTCATGCTTTTTATCTCAGTATTAGAAAGCCGGAATGTCCTCACCAAGAAGTTCCAGCATAAATGAAAGAAAGGAACCAGTTGCGGCGGCATTGCGAAAGCACTCCTGGCTGTCGCCCCGATGCGACATGTCCGGAGGTTTAGCGATGAAAGGGCTGTATTCAGATGGGATGTAGGCAAACAGTAACTGCTAGGCCCCAGCTTTGGCGAGAGCATCCTCGGAAGGTGGCAGTCATGCTCGGTCACTATGGGGCAAAACTGTGACAGTGACACACGATTTCCACTCTCCTCTTTGCTCATCTCTTTCCTGTCATTCACATGCCCACAGAAATCCGGAACATACAAAGTTAATTCAAAAGCTAAACCAGCCTTTGCTCTAACACGAGCAAATACTGTCACTCAAAGACACATCAGATGTTGGATCCGTTTTTTTTTTTACTTAAATTAGATAATAATACACATTTAACATGTGTTTACTTCCAAGACCATTAATCTCTCTTGATCCTTTCTGTTTCCTGTCCCTACCCTCTGCCCTCATTGCAAGACAACGAACATCTGCAACCTGACGTGGCTTGTCAAACCTTGTGTCCGTGCACACAAACACACGCCAGCGTTCTGGATTCACCCACACAGTGGTTCTATTTGTCATTGGTTTCGATCACATTGGATCATATTGGAAATATCTTTTGATGGCTTTTATAGATTATAGTTGTTCCTGACAGTCAATATATCCATATCTATCTTATCTTTTTAAATAGCTGCATAATATTCCTTAGTATGGAGGTACCAAAAGGTATTTAAACCATTATTCAACTGATGCATATCAGGGTAGTTTCCAGACTGTGTTTTCCATTTTCACCACAAACAGCACTGGCATAAACTTTCACGTCCAAAAATCCTAAACCAGTGCTATATTCCAACAGAATGGAGGCACAGATGTGGAACTGCTACACCCAAATCAACATGCACTTAGTTTTTAAAAAATAGACACTACCAGATTATTTTCCAAAAGAGAATCACATTTCCAGTAACAATATGATAGAGTCTCTCCCCCACCCCCAAGGGTAGCAGGGCTATGAACCAACAAGAACACTGCTCGATATACAACTTTAAATGGTACGCAGCTTCCCAGGGCAGGTGGCGTATTATGCTATTAGTGCTTTCAGCTGCAGGACACCAAGAGCCGGCATCCGAGGTGGGGGCAGGTGGAGTTCGCCACATAGAAGACTGGCAAAGGGTGAGTATTATTAGTTTGGGACTCTGGGAAAATGAGCCAGGAAACAGTAAGAGACAGGTGCTCAGGGGAGAACGCAGAGAAGAGCCAAATCAAGATATTACTTTCTTCAGGGTCACTGTAAAAATGGCCAACGAAGACTCAAAAAGATGCTGACCTTCCTCAGTCACTAGCGAAGTGCAGTCAAAACCACAACAGGACACCTCTTCACACTCAGCTCTGGCCATGATCAGACAGACAATAACCAGTGTGGGTGAATTTTGGAGCCTTCATACAATGCTGGTGGGAATGTGAAATGGTGAAGTTGCTTTGGAAAGCAGGTCAGCAGATCCTCAAAAAGCTAAACACAGAGTTACCGTGTGACCCAGCAATTCCAGCCGTAGGTACATACCCAAGAATACAAAAAAATATGTTCATGCAAAAGCTTGTACACAAATGTCCATAACAGCATTTTCACAATAGCTGAAAAGTGTAAACAGCCCAAATGTCCATCAACGGATGAATGGGTAACCGAAACGTGGCACATGGAGTATTATTTAGCCGTAAAAAGGAACAAAGTACTCATACATGCTACAACACGGATGAGCCTTAGATGCTAAGTGAAAGAAGCCAGACACGAAAGATAACATATTGTAGGATTCCGTTTACATGAAATATCCAGAATCGGCAAATTTATAGAGACAGAAAATATATTAGTGGTTGCCAGGGGCTGGGGCCAGTGAACTCCTTTTTGGAGGGATGAAAATGTTCTGGAATTAGGGGTGGGGACGGTTGTACTCTCTTGTCAATAGACACTGAATTATACACTTTGAAAGGTGGATTTTATGGTATATGAATTATATGTTAATTTAAAAAGGAAGACGTCATATAAATGAACATCAGCACGGCGCAGACAGGTAGGAGCAGGAGGTAGGGAATGAATCGCAAACACGAGGAAAGAGTTCACAGAAGAAGAGAGACAGCTGGCGTTTAAGCAGATGAAAGGGTGTTCAACCTCACGACGACACTTAACTTTCCACCTATCAAACCGGTCACCCCAAAGAGGGGAACATGTAGGCAGGGGCAGCCGCGCATACCACTGGCGGCGGGAGTGCGATTCACCAGTCTCCTTGGAGAATAATTTAGTGATGTCTGCTAATATTCACAATTTCACAAACACTAAGAGGCTCTAATTTCCACTTCCAGAATGTTGTCCTATAAATGTAATTGCATAGAAGCGCAGAGGCACTGAAGTATTTGCAGGACTACTGTCACTGTGGCAAGAACACTGGACACAACCTAAACGCTTACCAGTAGGGACCTGATTAAATAAATTATCCTTTGTCCCTCCAATTAAATACCGCACAGGCATTAAAATTCTCCGAGACAGACAGTAACTGAAAAAGGCCGTGTCCAACGGTACGTACAGTACGTGCCATTTGTTTCTTAAACATAGTGTTGGGAGGTGCAGGAGAGGATTTATAAATATGCATCCCTGGAAGACCCCTGGCCACAAGAAACCGTATTTGCCTCCAAGGAAGGAAATCTGGGCTGGGGGTGGGGAGCCCGCAGAGTTAGGGTGGAGATTTTTTCCCCTGTCCTATCTTCTTATGCATATTAATGAGAACGTGTGTTATGCGTAAGCATCTCCCCATCTCATGCCTTTTAAAAATGTACAAACAATGAAAAGAAAAAATAAAATGAAAGGAGGGCACTAGAAGCAAGAGGTGGGATTCAGCGCAGACGGAAGGGACACGTGACCTGTTCCCCGCTTGGCCTGGGGCTGGCCCGGCAGCAGAGCAGCCTCCGTGAGCATCGGCTCTAGTTGGAGGGGTGGGTGGGCCAGGTGGGCCCTGCCTGCAGGGGAGAGTGGCACGGCCTTGGGGATGTCTCCGTACCCCAGAATCTGAGCCTCTGCTCGTCAAATTTGTAAATTTGAGCTTTTATTTTATTTTATTTTATTTTTTGAGACAGAGTCTCACTGTGTTGCCCGGGCTAGAGTGCCATGGCGTCAGCCTAGCTCACAGCAACCTCACACTCCTGGGCTCAAGCGATCCTTCTGCCTCAGCCTCCCGAGTAGCTGGGACTACAGGCACGTGCCACCATGCCTGGCTAATTTTTTTTTATACATTTTTTTTTAATTGGCCGATTAATTTGTTTCTATTTTTAGTTGAGACGGGGTCTCGCTCTTGGTCAGACTGGTGGTTTCGAACTCCTGACCTTGAGCTATCCGCCCGCCTCAGCCTCCCA
>CAUYRT010059674.1:0-23670 GCA_963574885.1 Lepilemur ruficaudatus | reverse complement strand
CCTTTTCTTTTTATATTTTAGTCATTAATTATTTGCCTAAACAAATATTAATATGTTTTTTAAATTGTTTTTTCTCCTTTATTTTTTTTTGCTTCATATTTTCCTTTTTGTTTTTTTTTTAACTTTTTTTTTTTTTTTTTTTTTTTTTTTTTTTGAGACCGTGTCTTACTCTGTTGCCCAGGCTAGAGTGCTGTGGCCTCAGCCTAGCTCACAGCAACCTCAAACTCCTGGGCTCAAGCAATCCTTCTGCCTCAGCCTCCTGAGTAGCTGGGACTACAGGCATGTGCTACCATGCCTCGCTAATGTTTTCTGTATATATTTTTAGTTGGCCAATTAATTTCTTTATATTTTTAGTAGAGGCAGGGTCTCACTCTTGCTCAGGCTGGTTTTGAGCTCCTGACCTTGAGCGATCCACCCGCCTCGGCCTCCCAGAGTGCTAGGATTACAGACATGAGCCACTGCACCCGGCCTTTGATTCATCTTGAGTCAATATTTATATGTGGTGAGAAATAGGAGTCCAGTTTCATTCTTCTGTATACATCAATCTAATTTTCCCAGCACCATTTATTAAATAGTATGTCCTTTCCCCAGTGCATGTTCTAGTCAACCTTGTCAAAGATCAGTTGGCTGTCTGTGGCTTTATTTCTGGGTTCTATATTCTGTTCCAGTGATCTCTGTGTCTACTTTTATGTTAGTACCGTTGATGTTGTGGTTACTACAGCTTTGTAGTATAACTTGTAGTCAGACAACGTGATGCTTCAAGTTTTGTTCTTTTTGCTCAAGATTGCTTTGGCTATTCAGGCACTTTTTTGGTTCCCTATAAACTTTAGAATTTTTTTTTCCTAATTCTGTGAAAAATTACTTAGGTATTTTGATAGGTATTGCATTGAACCTATAGAGTGTTTTGGGAAGTGTGGTCATTTTAACAATATTATTCTTCTAATCCATAAGCATGAGATTTTTTTTTCATTTGTTTGCTTTATCTACAATTTCTTCTTCAGTGTTTTGTAGTTTTCCTTGTAGAGGTCTTTTACGTCCTTGGTTAAATTTATTCCTAGGTATGTTTTTTGAAGATACTGTAAATGAGATTACCTTCTTGACTTGCTTTTTGGCTAGATCACTGGTGTATAGAAATGCTGCTGATTTGTGTACATTGATTTTATATCCTGAAACTTTACTGAATGCATCTATCAAATCTAAGAGTTTTTTGGTGTAGTCTTTAGGGTTTTCTACATATAAGATCATATCATAAGCAAACAGGGATAATTTGACTTCCTCTTTTCCAATTTTGATCCCTTTTATTTTTTTCTCTTGTCTGATTGCTCTGGCAAGGACTTCCAGTATTATGTTGAATAAGAATGGTAAAAATGGGCATCCTTGTCTTATTCCATTCTTAAGGGGAATGCTTTCAACTTTTCCCTGTTAAGTATGATGTTGACTGTGGAATGGTTCTATGTGGCCTTTATTATTTTGAGATATGTTCCTTCTATGTCTAGTTTGTTGAGGATTTTATCATGCAGCAATGCTGAATTTTACCAAATGCTTTCTCTGCATCTTTTGAGATGATCATAAGGGTTTTTTTTTCTTAATTCTGTTTATGTTACATATCACATTTATTGACTTGTATATGTTGAACCATCTTTGTATCCTTCCTTGGTATAAAACCCAACTGATAGTTGTGTATCATCTTTTTGATGTGCTGTTGGATTCAATTTGCTAATATTTTGTCAAAGATATTTACATCTATGTTCAACAGTGATATTGGCCTATAGTTTTCTTTTCCTTGTTGTGTCCCTATCTTGTTTTGGTATCAGGGTGATACTGGCCTTATAGAGTAAGTTGGGGAGAATTCTCTCCTCCTTAAGTTTCTGCAACATTTTTAGCATGATTGGTATTATTTCTTCATTGTATGTTTTGCAGAATTCAAATATGAATACATCTGGTTCCAGGCTTTTATTTCTTGGGAGATTTTTAAATTTTGACTCAATCTTGCCACTAATTATTGGTCTGTTCAGGAGTTTTCTTTCATCCTGGTTCAATTTTAGAAGGGTATATGTTTCCAGTAATTTATCCATTTCCTCTAAATTTTTCAGTTTATGAGAGTATAATTGTTCATAATAGCCTGATGATCTTTTATTTTTCTGTGGTATCAGCTGTAATGTCTCCTTTTTCATTTCTACTTTTGTTTATTTGGAGCTTTTTTGATTAGCTAATGGTTTATCAATTTTATTTTATCTTTTCAAACAACTAACTTCTTGTTTTATTAATCCTTTATATTGTTTTTTTTTCTTCTCTATGTCATTTACTTCTGTTTTGATCTTTGCTATTTCTTTTCTCCTGCTGAGTTTGGCTTGTTCTTGTTTTCTAGTCCCTTCAAGTGTGACATTAGGTTGTTAATTTGTTATCTTTCTACTTTTATGATGTAGGCATTTAATGATATGAACTTCTTATCAGCTAAGATAAGTACTAAGAGCAGCACCCTTAGTACTGCTTTTCCTGTATCGCACAGGATTTGGTATGTTGTATTTTCATATTCATTTGTTTCAAAGGTTTTTATTTCTGTCTTGATTTCTCTGTTGACCCAATGATCATTCAGGAGCATGTTGTTTAATTTCCATGTTATTTGTGTAGTTTCTGAATTTCCTCCTCATATTGATTTCCACTGTATTCCACTGTGGTCTGAGAAGATACTTGATATGATTTTGACTTTTAAAAACATTTGTTAAGACTTGTTTTGTGAGACAGCGTGTGTTCTATCTTGAAGAATGGTCCATGTGCTGCTTCAAAGAATGTATATTCTGCAGTTATTGGGGAGAATGTTCTGTAAATTCCTGTTTAGTTCATTTGGTCTAAAGCCCAGTTTAAGTCCAATGCTTCTTTCTTAATTTTCTTTTGCAATGATCTGTCTAGTGCTGTGAGTGGGATGTTGAAGTCTCCCACTGTTATTCTTATTGCTGTCTATCTCTTTCTTCAGTTCTAGTAATATTTGCTTTGTGAATCTAGGTGCTCCAATGTTGGGTGCATATATATATTTAGGATTGTTATATCCTCCTTCTGAATTGATCCCTTTATCATTATGTAGTGACCTTCTTTGTCTTTTTTTTTTTTTTACCATTTTTGATTTAAAATCTGTTGTATCTGATCTAAGTACAGCTACTCCTGCTGGCTTTTTGTTTTTATTGGCGTGGAATAACTTTTTTGATGCCTTTATTTTGTCTATGTGTGTCTTTACAGGTAAGGTGAGTTTATTGTAAGCCACACTAGTTGAATCATGTTTATTTTATCCTTTCTGCCCATCTCTATCATTTTACTGGAACATTTAACCCATTTACATTCAAGTTAATATTGATATGTGAGCCTTTATTCCTGTTATATTAATTGTTTTCTAGTTGTTTCATAAATTCTGTTTCTTTATTTTTCTTTGTAGATTGATGACATTTTGTCATGTTACCATTTGATTCTTTTCTTTTCACTTTTTGTGTGATTGTGTATATTCATGTGTTTTTGTGATGGTGAATATTGACCTTTTAGGTTTTCTGTGTTTAAGTACCCTTTCAACATTTTTTGTAGAGCTATTCTGGCGGTGATCAATTCCATTGGCATTTGCTTGTCTGGGAAAGACTTTATTTCTATTTGATGTATGAATGTTATTCTGTTAGGATATAAAGTTCTTGGCTGACAGTTTTTTTTTCCCCTGCAGCACTTTGAAAAATTCCATACCATTATCTTCTGGCCTATAAGGTTTCTGATGAGAAGTCTGCTGTTAGTCTGATGTGGTTTCCTTTATAGGTGAATAGACACTTTTCTCTTGCTAATTTTAAAATTCTTTCTTTCATTTGACTTTAAACATTCTGAATACAATAAGCCATGGTAATGTCCTTTTTTCAATGTGTTTGCCTAACCATTTCTGGCCTTCCTGTGTCTTGATCTTTAACTTTCTTGCTAGACTGGGAAAGTTTTCATCAATGATTTCCTTAAATAGTTTCTCTAAACTTTTTGATCTCTCTTACCCCTCAGGAATACTAATAATTCATTAAGTTCTGTCACTTTATGTAGTCCCAAATGTCTGGAATATTTTATTTATTCATTTTTATTCTTTTCTTATTTTTGTGTGAAATGACTATTTCAAAAGACTTGTCTTCAAGTTCTGAGATTCTTCCTTCTGCTAGCTCTAGTCTATTATCGAAGTTTTCAATTGTATTTTGTATTTTCTTTAATTAGTTTTTCAGTTCTAATATTTCTGTTTAATTTACCCTTGATAAATTTTTCATTCGTATTCTGAACTAATGTTCTGACTTCTTTGTATTGGTTTTCAGATTTCTCTTATATCTCATTGAGCTTCTAAAAAATGAATGCTTTGAATTCTTTATCTGGCATTTTGAGGAGTTCTTTTTCATTGGGATCTGTTGCTGCACAATTGTTGTGGTTCTTTGGTGGTGTCATATTTCTTTACTTTTTCATGTTTTCTGTGTCTTTGCATTGATATCTGTACATCTGTTTTAATAATCACTTCTTATAATTTTTTGAATTTCTTTTCACAGAGGAGATTTTTTTTTCCTGAAGGTATATATATGTTGTTGGCTGAGTAGGATATTTGGGCTTTGATTTTGGGTACCTGTGGTAGCGTGACTGTTATATGATTTTTTCAGTAGTACACAGCATCAGTGGTATCTGTGATTTCCTTGGTGGCTTAGGGTATGGTTATTAGATGAGGCTGTGAGGACATTTTGCTGAGGGCTTGGATGCCAACTGAATCAGTCTTCAGGCCACAGAGGTTACAGCAGTGTGCTGAGTATGCCTGATTTTAGGCCCCAGAGCAGCTTACACTGACACTGGTGTTAGTGGCTCCTGGAGGGCTGATTTTTAAGCCTCCAGGTGGCTTTGTCAGAAGCTAATAGTGGGAGCAGCAGGCCTGTTGAGTTGGGGGGTTTCCAGGCATCTAGGCAGCTGATGTAATGTGTGTAATAATAGTAGTGGTGGTAAAGCAGTCCACTGGGACCCTACAGGTGTGTGTTGGTGTTGATGGTAGCTGTGATAGATTTGAAGGGCTAGTCTCCAGTTCCACAGTCACCCATGCAGGGAGTACGTATGGTCCTAAGTGTGCTTAGGAGAGATTGATTTCCTTGGCCAGTGGTGGCTGCAGCTGCATTGCCTCAAACATGGCCTGAGGACAGGGTACAGCCCAGCATTAAATTCTCAAAATGGTACCATCTGTAGGCCTATCACCAGAAAGGGTGGGGCCCCATTCAGGTGATCAGCATGGGCAAGAAGCTGTGGGGAGTATGGTTCATTCATGTCTTGGTCTCACAGCTGTCAATTGCAGAATGATGGGTCTTTTCCCAGGTCTGTGAAGGAGAGCCTGGTTTCCTTGTCCTTCCTTGGTCTGTGTCAGACCAAAGCTGGCCTGAGAGCAGGGAACAGCCCAGCATTAAACTCTCAAAATGGTGTTTTGGACCTGCAACCAGAGAGGGTAGGGCCCATTCCATGCAATCAGAATGAACAAGAAGCTGTGGGAAGTGTGGTCTACTTGCATTTTGGTCTAACAGCAGTCCATAGTAGCCAGTGGGTATTATTCTAGGTTTGCACCAGAGAGCCTGCTTTCCCTGTCCTTTCTTGCCTGGGTAGCAGCTGCTGCCCTGTCAGTCTAAACTCAGCCCAGTGTTAAACTCTCAAAGTGGCAACCTGGGCCTGTGACCACAGTGGGTTGGGCCCCTTCCTGACACGCATCATGAGTAAGAAGCTGTGGGAAGTGTGCTTTGCTTATGTCTGTCTCAACAGCAGTTTGCATCAGGGTGGTGCAGACTTTCCAAAGGGTTCTTGTGAGTCCCCAGTCTTCCCTCTCCTCAAAGCAGTACAGCAGCAACAGCAATGTCTGTAGATCCCTGGTATCTAGGTTCTCAGAATGGCAACCAGCTAAAGCTGCTCTAGGTTTCAGTGCCTTTGGCATTCTATGTGAGTTCCCTTTATGGAGCAATGACTCTATATACTCTCCAGGCAGCTCCCTGTATTAGTCCAAATGCCTGTGTGGGTGGAGGAATTCTGTAGCCAAGATTATAAAACTCCATTTTAGAGTGTGGAGCCCTGGGGCTTTCTCTCTTACTCTCTTTCTCTCTTAGTGGGGAAGTGTTTCCCCACTTCCAGGAGAACTTCTCCTGAGATTCTCAGCCAATCCCTGGCATTGAACCCTCTCCTTACTTATTTTTGGTTCTTCCCAGAACTTCCCTGGTGAATCCTAGCATTCTCTCCTAGATAATCTGTTTGAAATGTGTCTCACTTACTTACTTTTCTGGTTCCTCTCCAAGGAGGAGGCACATACTAGCTCCATCTATTCGGCCATCTTGATTCCTGTGTTTATTTGTTGTTAAAAGTTGTAAATGTGTTAATTTCCAAAAAGGAAAAAAACTAAACTCTGTCTCTCGTTTTGATCATGGGCCTTAAGTGGACTATAGTATGGTTTTCCATAAACTTTTTTTTTTAGATTTCTGAAGCTTATTTCAGTTTGCAGCATTTTTTTTTTTTTTTGCAAGGCTGCCACTTTTCCAGTCTGACCTCAAAGTTAAATGAAACAGGGATGATTTTCTTGTGTATATTTTTCAAATATCCCTCAGACAGCTTATAGCAGACATACACAGTAATTTGTTAATAAAGTCTGGTCTGCCCCCTTTAGATCGAGGGATTAGGATCCAGCATTGGGAATTCAGGATATTCTTCAAGATTGTTACCATGCTAGGGGGGGTCTGTCGAGGGCAAGTAAAAATGACACAACATTTTTCTATTATTTTGAAGTTGCCTTTTTCTTGATTCTGCTTGGTTGCTCTAGACATTTGACTGTTTTCCAGAGTTTTGACAAAGTTGAATCTGATAGTTTCTTCTTGTGTTTTGATGCTTCTGTGGGGGAATGAGAGCTTGGAACTAACTACAGTGACATTTTGCTGATATTACTCCCCTATTATAATTCTTTTTGAAGCTCAAACTTTCCCATATTTGGCCATTGAAATCTTTTTCAAATTTGCCTGTGAGTTCTATTAACATGACCCAAGTAGTTTTTGATAGCATACTAACTATTTTGTATGATAGCATGTGCCTGATCTAGAACCAGCCATTTCTCTAAGATGCCTTATTTTCTTCTGATGAAAGATGGTATCTCAAGTATGCAATTTGAGTGTTAGAGTGCTTATTGTTACTTGTTTAATCAGTGTTTCTATGTCTTTTCCATGTATAGAGCTGGTAAAGGTAGATAGATGATAGAGATAATAACATATGAGTTCATATGTATACTTTTAATTCCAATTCAGGGCTGTAAGATTTTTACTTAACCTCTTCTAGATTATATCTTTATCTCCTTTCTTCTATTCCCATCCAGTCTCAGTTACTAGTCTTAATTTAGTCTACTGTATTTCCAGTGAACACTTTTTGACTATGTTGGGGCTTTTCTGTGCTCAGGCCAATCAGATGCCCTATTGTTTCCCTTTGCTTTATTGTGCACAATCCCTGATATCATGCTGATCTTACCATGTTGGTATTTGTTCTGCTTATCTTCTTATGTTTTTGGATTGTGGAAGTATCTTATCACCTACTTTTGCTGTGTTGCTCATGAGTTTTTAATCTTGATATCTAGTTGTTATGTTTATTTATGATAATCCAGAGAGAGAATCAAAACCTATGCTGCTGTAGACACTATCTACCCCAAATCATTCATTTCCATTTATTATCATTTAATGTGTAGGCCAGTTGACATATGGAGAGATTAAGTGACTTGCTCGGTGTTACAAAGTAATTATCAAAGCCAGAATTGAAGCCCTGGCAATTTAACTAGAGCCATAGGTTTAACATCCACTTTGTGCTCCCTCATCAAAAAGTGTATCTTCATCATTACTTGGGGAGAGGACACTTTTAGTTCTTTCCTGTGATTCCTGCCTAGGACATTATATAAAGGGGATTTTACTTCTCTTTGGTTGGGGAAGGGGGATATGGAGAGGAGTTTGGGAGAGAACATTTCCAGTTTATCTCTGCATTCCTACACACTCACTCCTAAGAACTGTGTTTTAACCAGAAGACAGAATAAACATGTTGAAAAAGCAAGGCAGGCTTATCTAAAGTCTCTCTTTCTTTATCTCTTCACCTCTCTTTTCTCTCTTGGATCTCCTATGCTTAGGCAAGGTGAATTTCATATGTGCTTGTAGTCTTTGTGAGATAAGCAGGTAAGTCCTAGTGGCTCCCTCCTGCATGCCCAGCTAGAGTTTTGTTCTTCCTTTACTAATTTATTCACCCAAATCAATAAATTATGTCTACTCTTTCCTGGAGGCCAGTTATCTTAAAATTGAGTATGATGAAGGAATAGAAACCTAGTTTTAGCTTTAATGCCAAACCTAGTTTTCAAAACTAGATATATCATAGATAAAGTCAATTATTTGTATCTAATTTAGCTTCTTGTGCTCATATAAAATCCAGCAAAGTGATAAATATTTGTCATCTAAAATGACACCATTACCAAATACAGTATCATATAATCTTAGTTGTTGAGAAGAATATTTACTCTTGTTTTATCAAACCAATTATTATTTTTTCCCCTTTTTAAAATTTTAATAGATTTACGAAGAACAACTTGAATTCCATTACATGGATATATTGTATAGTGGTGAAGTCTGGGCTTTTAGTGTACCCATCACCCAAATAGTGTACATTGTACTGCACAGATAATTTTTAATCCTGCATCCCCTTCCACCATCCTCTCTTCTGAGTCTAATGTCTACTATACCACTCTGTGTGTTATTAAATAGCAATAGTTCAGCTAGCTCCCCCTTATACATGAGAACATGTAGCATTTATTTTTTTTCCCAGTTACTTTACTTAGAATAATGGTCTCTAGTTCCATCCAAATTCGTGCATATGAAATTATTTCATCTTTTCTCATGGCTGAGTAGTACTCCATGGTATATATATATATATATATATGTGTGTGTGTGTGTGTGTGTGTGTGTGTGTATATCTCACATGTTTTTTATCCACTCATTGGTTGATGGGCACTAAGGCTGATTCCATATCTTTCAAATTATCAATTGTGCTGTAGTAAACATATGGATACAGATATCTTTTTGAAAGAATGATTTATTTTCCTTTGGGTAGCTACCCAGTAGTGGGATTGTGGGATCAAATAGTAGATATATTTTTAATTCTTTGAGAAATTTCCATACTAAAATCCATTAGGGTTTTACTCACTTATATTCCCAACAACAGTGTATAAGTATTCCCTTTTCACCACATCTATACCAACATCTATCATTTTGACTCTTTTTATAATTGCCATTCTAATTGGAGTAAGATGGTATCTCATTGTGATTTTCATTTGCATTTCCCTGATGATTAGTGATGTGAGCATATTTTCATATGTTTCTTGGCCATTTGTCTATCTTCTTTCAAAAAATGCCTGTTCATGTCTTTGCCCATTTCTTAATGTTTTTTTTTTCTTGCTGAGTTGTCTGAGTGCCTTGAAGATTCTAGATATTAATCCTTTGTCAGATGCATAGTTTATGAAGATTTTCTCCCATTTTCTAGGTTGTCTATTTACTCTATTGATTATTTATTTTGCTGTGCATAAGATTTTTTGGTTAATTAAGTCCCATTTATTTATTTTTATTTATTTTTTTCTTCCGAAAATTTTATTTGGGGAAAACTACAAAACATTTACAGTACAATGTTTACAGTCACAATTTGTAGTGAGCTGATTTCCCAAAATATATTACCACTCAAGTTGACTTATCTTGTTACATTCAAAAACCTACTCCGTCAACTCTTTTATATGCATTACCACAACTAATTCTCACAACCACCTTGCTCAAATTTTTATCATCCTCACCTTTCGCATGGACTATTGTAACAGGCTTCAAACTTTTTGCCAATTTCTCTCACATACAATCTATTCTACTCTGCCTCCCAAGTTTTCTTTCTAGAACACCAACCTGTTCGGCTTAAATACTTTGGCTAGGCACTCCCCTCCACACCCCCCAGAAACTACAGAGTAAATTCTGTTCTTCAGTGTGACAAGAAACACCCCTTGGTTTTCAGAGTACTTACGCATCCTCATCTCTCTCTTTCTCTCCCTCAAGCTGCCACAGGGGCAGAAAAGGTGTAAAACCTCCCTTCACCCATCTTAAGAGTCACAGCCAACAAAAGACAGGTTAACAGGACAAAAGCATGACAAATTTATTTAATCAAGGTTTTGCACAACATAGGAGCTTTCAGATGTGAGGACCCAAAGACCCAGGGAAAATTGTCTATTTTTATGCATAGGTTTGATGGAGAAAGGGCAGCTATGTAGAAATGTGATTGGACAAAAGGGTATGATAGAATGGCAATAGATTGAGGGATGGAAACCCAGTAAGGCCCATCTATGCAGAATCTTTTTGACTTTGCTGCGTAGCATTCCTTCCTTCTGGGTGTGGGGCAGGACCTCCCAGGAATGAGAGTCTTCAAGGGAGAAGGGAGGAAGTGACATTTCTAGGTTTTATGGCTCGCTCTGGGGGAGAGGGGTTCTAGTTTTCATGACCCACCTTGGGGAAAAGAAATTCTGGTTTCCATGACTCTCTTTAGGGGAGAAATAGGGGTGAGAGACAGGAGGGCAGGAGGAGGACAGAGAGAGACTTTGTTTCTGAGGTTGCTTCTGAGGACTTGCAATCTCCTTTAGTTCAAAGTAGTCAGCGTGCCAAAGCACCATAGTTTGGGGTGCAGTTTTCTGAGCTCTAGCACTGCCATGATGCTAAACACCTCTGTGGTACTCAAAACAGTCCACTTTCTTTTATCCTTTATGGTTATGATGGCATAGAGGTTAATTGCAGAGACCTTGGAGTTAGACTGCCTGCACTGGCACCCTGTCACCATCACTTAATAGATGTGTAAACTCAGGTAAGTTACTTAGCCCTCTATGTCTCATCTGTAAAATGAGAATTATCATAGGAGGATGAGCCATGAGGAATAAATGAGTAAATTGATATAAAGTGCTTAAAACACTGTCTTGCACACTTGGTGCCCAGTAAAATGATCTGTTGCTGTGTCCTCTATTGTAATGCTCTTTTCTTCTTTGTACAGCTACCATATCTCTACCTATCCTTTAACAGTCTCCTTTGTGAAAACTACTCCAAATCCCAAAGATTGAGTTTGTTCTCCACCCCTGTGCTTTCCTGGAGTTTTGTGTAGCAAATCCTCACTTAACGTCACGGATAGGTTCTTGATCATTGCAATGTTAAGTGAAATGATGTCTAACGAAACCAATTTTCTTCATCAACATTATAATGAAATGACATTAAATGGAAATGACATTATTCAAGGGCCTGTTGGACATCATTTTGCTTAAAGTCGCAGTTTCTGAAAACCTGTTGATGATGTTAAGTGAGGACTTACTATACACACAAGTTTATCATACTGGCACTCGACCTCTGTGTTTTCCAGTTGGTTAAGAGTCCTCCCCTTTACAGTGTGAGCTCCTGAAAAGCACAAACCATTTCTGCTTTCTATTTAGGTCACCAGAGCTCAGAAGAATATCTGCTACATAGTGTGTAATAAATATTTGTGAAGTAATTCTCCATTCTGCAAAGTAGACACTGATGAACCAGGATTCAAACTGCTAACTCTGCTGAGTGGTCTCTCTGTTTCCACACTCTGCCCACTCCCTTTGTTCCATTCTCCCACAACAGTCAGAATGATCTGATCATGCCCATTGTCTGCTTCAGTCCCTTCCACGGTTTTCCGTCGTGCTTTGATAAACAGCAGACTCTTGACCACAGCCTACAAATCCTTGCAGGATCTAGCTTCTACCTTTCTATTAACATCTCATTTCATGCCACTCCCTCCTTGTTCTTGACTCACTGGCCATGCTGGCCCCCTTTTGTTCTTTCCCAATTCAGGTAAGGAATATTTGCACTTGCTCTTGCTTCTATTTGGAATACTATTTCCTAGGCTTCTTGCATTGCTTCCTCCTTCTCACCCATTAAGTCTCATTCTGGACACCAGCTCTTCAAAGAGGCCTTTCCTAACCACCGTGGCTAAACGATCCCTTCACCCTCCAGTCATGCTCTAGCACATCTGCTGTCTATTTTCTTCATGGTATAGGTCAAAATATAGAATTATCTTATTTGTTTATTTTTTGGTTCTTTCTACCAGGATGAAAACTTCACTAGGATGGAGACATTTTCTGCTTGTTCACCATGCTAAATGCAGTACTTCAAATAGTACCTGGCACAGAGTAGGTACTCCAAAGGTATGTCTTAAACAAGTGAATAAATAAAAAAATGAAACAAAACAGATCTATTGAGAGCAAAGCTTTTCCAGACTGCCAGAATCATCCAGGAATGACAAATAATAGGATAATAAAATTTAATGCTTTGTGCAGATCAGAGAAAGAAGGTGGAAGCTGTCAAGATATTATGATGTACCAGTCCTCGCCTCCTCTAACACAATCAGCAAGTGCCATGGTGAAAAATAAGTTAACTCATGGGAAGCTTTTTCAGACATTCTTTAAAGTATCAAGACTCTTAAGAAAACAAGAAATCATGTCAAAGAAGTGAGTGAATATGAAGCGCCTGCACAGAGAAATGGGCTAACCACAAAGTTTAAAAGACCTGGTTTTAATAGAGACCCAGTGCAGTGAGGTCTGCAGCAGCTGCTTCTTCCACGGAGCAAAAGAAATTTGGGCAGAGTCAGTGCTCCTTGAATAAAATGTATAAAATTAATATTGGGTTATGTTATCTAGTGTGTATAATCTAATAATAAAAATTTATTTGCCTAGCACTTTACCATTTAGAATATCTCTATTTACACGGTTTATCTCATTTGATAGGACTTTTGAGTGATAGGATAGCACAGTGGGAAATGCACGTATCCTAGTTATCGGGAAACCTGGGCCAGCTCTATTAGTAAGAAGCTGTGACCTTGGCAAGTCACCTTCCCTCTCTGGGTCTCTGTTTCCTCTTTGGTAAAATGAGAGTGTTAGACGAGATTGTCTTTAAGGTCCCATTCAGCTCATCTATTGCAGTAATTTATATTTAGCTCATGACTAATCAGGCTTCTCTTGTTCTAGGTCCAAGACAGAAAGTTCTTATTGTGGATTTCAGCCATCAGTAAATCTTTTTGGGTCTTCACTTATGTTCCTAAAATCATATGATTTGAGTGATCACTCTTTTATGTGCCCAGGTAAGCAAAGAAGACCCTGGTCTCTCTTTGAGTGACTTTTGCTCCCTTTTAATTGTTCTCTCCTCTTTAATGCCTGTTCTAACTGGTTCATCTCCCTAGTCTACCTTCCTTGGTCTGATGGCCTCTCTTGTTTCACATTGTACTGCAGGCCCTTCCCCACCATCACCAAGGATGGCTGCCGGCTCTCATTTGTTCTGTGTTATAATTCAAGGAAAAATTGCCCAGTAGCTAATCTAATAAATATCTCTCTGTCTTCATGAGAGAAGGCTAGAGACTTTTTCCTGCAATTTAAATGCGTCTTCTGTAGATGATGATTCCTCCACCCTTTTATATTTGCTTCTCCTTGCTCTGCTAGTCATGCAAGGGGATGGGGGTGGGTGGTACATATGGGGCTGGGACATATATAGGCATTGCTCTTTGCTGTTTCTATATTCTCAGTACCTTTGCATCTCACTGGAACCCATCTGTTTTGCAACTTCTCCACCATTTGATGCCTCTGTTTCTTATACATAAAATACAGCTCACTGTAGCCTGAGATCAGGAACCTATTTGCTTTCAAAATAAAAGCTGTTCTGGTCAGACAAAGCAATTAATTTCGTCCTTCCACTCATAGCTTTCCTACCTGAAGAAGATTCCCCTGTAACTCTGGTGTGAGTATTTGAGCTATGACTATAAGATGTGAAACCCCTACACGATTCTTTAAGAATTCAGTCCATAATGTTGTATGCAAAAGATACTAATTGTCCAAGTATTCAGAAGCACCTTTAGGGCTGTGTATTTTTATGTTCAGTCTGAAGCCTGGTGATATTCAAGGCAAATTACATGTTTTCCTACCTGCTTGCTCTCTCTCTTTCTCCCCCCTGTCTTTTTCTTTCTTTTGAAATATAGATTTGAGGCTTAGGATTACATAAGACATAAACCTATTAGCTAAAAAGAATTGGTGTCTGTATTTGTTCATCTACTCCCTCCTCAGTTTTGAAGCTGCTCTTTTAGGCTTTTTGTAGGAGGCAGGCAGGTACAGGAGAGACTGTCAGTGCTAGCCTGGATTCTGTTCTTAGTAAGGTTTCTAGAACAGTATTGCACATCTATTTTCCCTGGGCTAGCTTTTCCATGCTGCTGTTGGCATGTAACTGTCTGCCATCCAGCTATTTCATCCAGCACACCCTGTCTGCATGACAACCGAGTAGGCAACTTCTGCAAATCACTGCCTGGAGACAACAAATCTACCAACTCCCTTCCAGAAACAGTGAGGATAGGATCGCGGACCACATACGAAATGATGTTTCTAACCAAAAGAGGAAGTGGTTGGGCGTTATCCCCAACGTAAGCCCCTAGAACTTCTGCTGGCTCCTTTCCTTCCAGCGGGCAACTTTTCTTGATATTGTTTTTTCAGACAAAGGAATAAACCCTATATTTTGCAGCACTGCAAACTCTTTTTTCCCCTTCTCTAGTTCAGACGTTGTTAGAGACATTAAATATTTTTTTGCCTCTGCATGTCTACTTTGCAAGAGGATTTTCTCCGCGTGGTGCCTTTGCATTGTTGATGCGTCAGTGCTCTCCCCCACCTCATCCAGGGCTGGAGGGGGAGAGGGAGACGGAGGAGCCGGCACTGCAGACCTGCCACCTGATTGGCTGGACGGCCATGGCCGGGCTATAAAAGAGACCCCTGCAGGCTTGGGAGGGAGACGCTCAGAGGATTCTGACAGCATCTTTACCTGAGAAAAGGCGAAGTGCGCTCAGAACAGAAGCCACAGCTCCTCCTGCCGCATTTCTTCCCTACTTGCGGGTCCCGCACTGTTCAGACAAGATGTGCAAAGGACTTGCAGGACTGCCGGCTTCTTGCTTAAGGAGGTAAGATTGTTTTCAGCCACTAGCCACGGTAAACTTTTGGATAGACTTTCTCAATTATTTACATGTTGGACTTACTAAGCTAGTTCTTTGGAATTAGAAACGATTCCAAAGAGGAGGAGAGCAGTCAGGAGAGCAACAAATTCCTGGCTTTCTTCCAAAACCAGCTAGATTTTGTGATTTAAGATGTGTACTCCCCAAATTTCAGTACTTACGTGTTGCTTTTATGACCTCAGTTTTGAGAACTGTTCTGACCTTTAAGCCATGTCCTCTAACCAAGCTAATCAAAAAGTGATACGAGGTTTTGGGTTAAATATAGTGATCTGCGATATCTCTCTCTGTGATTACTGCTATTTGAACGTCGCTTGAGTACATAGAATTCCATCCGTAGGCTTTCCGATAGTAAACTAGATCTGGTTTGGGAAAAGATACCCCAGAATGAGGCTTGGCTACATCATCAGAAAGGCACGGAAAGAAAATGCTTTCTGCATGGTGCTGCACTGTCTTCCACTCTCTGTATTCTTACAAGCAAATGTTGCAACAAAATATGACTTTCAAAGCAAGATCTCCCTTATCCCTCTGCCCCTAACTCTAGTTTTTAAAGTATCTTATATGAATGATGGTTGAGAAGTATTGATTATAACAAATCAGTTAAGGATTTTATGTAAGATTATATCCTAAAAACATTGTTTTGTCAATGTATTCTCTTGATTTGAAAAAACACTTAAAGCTGTATGCTACTTACCTGCTTTTGGCTTCTTCATATAGGTATAAATAAACGCTTTCAGAGAATGCTTGCACATTTGCCAGTTGAAAATAAAACATAAAACTTGTGTATATCATGTTACTTGATCTTGCAGTTAAAAGTAAAATGTCACTCTAAAGCTATGCCACCTCCTTTCTTGTCTCCCTGCAAGTAGAAATTACCTTAAATTTTAATTTGGAAATAATTTCAGAAAACATAGTCTTATGTGCTACTAAAAAGTTTACCTTTAAAAAGTTCTGTCATTCAGGAGTATGAAATCATTGATGGCTGCTTTAAAATGAAGTAAGATAGTCCTTCAGTGAAAATCAGCTTAGAAAAAAAAAAAAGAAAAGAAAATGAAGCAGGAGGGTCTCACAGAGAGTACCTGTGAAATAAGGGCCTCTCACTGTCACCATTAATTTCTTCAACTAAGTGAAGCAAATTGCTCCAAGCACTAGTTAACTTATGTATAAAGTTAATCATGCAAAATACAAGAATGTCAGAAGAAAATTATGGTCTGGTAAATATTTTGGAAGACAGAAGACAGTACCAGAGCTTTGCCCTCAAAGAGTTTAGCAGCTAACCTAAGGAGGTAAACTCTACATCAGCAGAGTGAGATGCTCTTCCCTTTCCTCACTGGTAAATTGTAATCATCTAGTCCAACACCTTTACCATCAGTGCCTGAGACTCCAGAGGGGCTATCAACTGCTCAAGGTCACACAGGTGGTGGCTGAGTGAGGACCAAATCCAAATTTCCTGCCTCTGGTGACTTATGAAGTCATTTTGGTTTCTATTTTTGTGGTTGTATTATGTTATGCTATGTACTATAAGTGTACTTGCTAAGCATAATTCCAACTCTTCACAAAATGACCCTGCCTTTGTCAATAGTTGTTGGATCTCAGGCAGAGTTGGCACATGGAAATATGAAATAATTTCTCTTTGGACTTGAAGTACACATATGACAACACCTTAGGAACACCCTGACCTTCATGATTGTATCATCAAGGAGGATTTTATATCCCCTGAGCAGTCACGAGTCAGGAAAGCAGTCTTGGAAGGGAGAGAAGATACTATTTAGGGGCAGTTCAGGAGCATAATGGAATTCAAACTATCTGGGAAAACCACACAGATAAATCACTAGTGTATAATAGGTAGCCATCCTAAAATGTCTTTATACTTTGTGACTTTATTTTTACCTCCCAAGTAGAAACATCCATTTATTTGTTTCTTTTAAAACGGTATTTCTCTTTTTAAAGTATTTCTTGGCTTTTATAACAAAAGACATACAAGCAAAAGAGTAATTCATAAAGAGTGAGAGAGTTGAGCTAGAAGCTGATGGAAGGGCCCTCCTTTCACAGTGAGTCAGGAGGCCTGCTGTACCCGGGCTGCCTATGAAACTGTGGCAATAAGCTGAGCGCTCTGCCGCAATTAAAAACTCACTGGCTTCAGTGATGACTCGAGCTTGTTTCCCCTTGTTGTTTTTAAGCCTCAAATGCCCTTTATTAGTGTACATAGAAAAGGAAAGCAGCAACAGCAGGAGATCGACTAGAAACAAGCCTCAAGGAGCTCAGGCTTCCAAAGAGCATTTGCGTTCCCCACGCCACGCTCCACTTCCTCTGCTGGGGCTGCACACCTCGGTGTTACTCCGTGTATAGCCCACGACGTGAATTGCTTGGCCCACCATATATACGTGGCTGGAACTGAATACACCTTTACTTCTCTGAGGGACTTCTACAGCCCCCTCTCCGCCGGCAGGGAGGCAGATGGAAACAGCAGCCACCCGCCAGAAGGTGGCGTGCAGCAAGGCTGTGCCGCATTTTGCAGTTACAGCCTGCTTTCCAGTTCCTAAAAATGACACAAAGAACTGTCAAGTTTTCAGTGTGGTTCTAGTGAAATACCAAAGATGTTCCATTGGTCAAAATTATGGGTGTACAAAAGAGGCTTCTGTGGTAAACTGAAGGGTCAGAGTTCCAGTTACAGACAGAGGAGCTAGTATTATAACTCTGGCCTCCAGGTTTTGTAGCAAGTCATAGGCAGAACCAAAACAGGAGTCCTGTTTTCCTCGGAGCTCCTGTCAGCTCCAACTTCCATCCCTTCAATAAAGTGCCTCTGCCCTAGAGGCTAGTAATGGGCTCTTCAAGGTCTATCACTAGGGTGTTTTTTAAAGAAAGCTGGTAATAATTATTAATTCTCTTTTTTTCCTTTTCTGTGCAGTGCAAAAGATATGAAACATCGGTTAGGCTTCCTGCTGCAGAAGTCTGATTCCTGTGAACATAATTCTTCCCACAGCAAGAAGGACAAAGTGGTTATTTGCCAGAGGTAAGAGAAAAGACCTTGGCAAAAATCCACTGAGTATTAACTATCTGATGATAGAGATATTCTGTGAGAAGAGAAGGAAGTAATACCCCAAGTTAAGCCAAATTTGGATCAAGATGACTTCCATTGTCATGGGTGTCATAATTATATTTGAAATTTCCATACATTTAGTGAAAAACTGCCCTAATCAATAATAGATCTTATCATAAAGATGGAAAATAAAATCTCTGCGTTATATTGAGGTTCTTAAATTTCTTGGACCAATTTTGCATCCTGGCATTCAAATTATTCTTTTTCTCTGTAATTTTTCTAGAGTGAGCCAAGAGGAGGTCAAGAAATGGGCTGAATCACTGGAAAACCTGATTACCCATGAATGTAAGTCTGACAGCCCCCTGCCATACTCCCCCCAGGATGAGGACAAAGACACTCTGGATAGGACAAGTTGTCTCATATTGTGCTGGTCTAATAGAAACCGCAAAAAGGCCTGGGTTCCTTCTGACTTCCAGACTCAGTAAAACCTTTTGGTCTTATATGCAGTTGGTTTGTAATTTTACCATACCCTAGAGCTTTTTGATATATAATGGAAAGTTCATACAGGAACCATGTGCAAAACCATCTCTCTCACCACAAGGAAAAAGGACAGAGAGAAAAAATTCTAAATATTGAGATCTTCCTGCAAAATCAAGCTCAGTTTCTCTTTCCCAAACCCACCTTGGCAACTGATATTTGTATAGGCATTTCAGAAACAAACTACTTTCTCAAAAGAGGCTTCAACCTCTGAGCAGCAATCATTAGGGATCAATGGGATCCACTAGATACCAAACACAGATTAGGGTTACCTAACCCCACGTGACCCCCCAAAGAGGAGGTGATTGCTTGAACCCATGACTTTTCCCCCCAAGTATGTCAACTTTATCTCAAATACAGTATCCAAGAGGCCAGCCAGTGTGATGACAACTGTGGTTCTTTCTCCTCTATCACAGGTGGGCTGGCAGCGTTCAAAGCTTTCCTGAAGTCTGAATACAGTGAGGAGAACATTGACTTCTGGATCAGCTGTGAAGAGTATAAGAAAATCAAATCACCATCTAAACTAAGTCCCAAGGCCAAAAAGATATATAATGAATTCATCTCCGTCCAGGCAACCAAAGAGGTAGGATTTTTTGTTAATGCATAATAGTTGTACATATTTATGAGGTATGTGTGATATTTCGATACATGCATATAATGTATAATGACCAAATCAGGGTAATGGGGATATTCATCACTCCAAACATTTATCATTTCTTTGTGTTGGGAACATTCCAAATCTTCTAATATTTTGAAATATACAATAAATGATTCATAACTATAGTCACCCTACTGTGCTATGAAATACTAACCTTCTAACTATTCCTTTAACCCATTAACCAACCTCTCAAGAGGTAGGTTTTTATGACAGAGAACTCTCTGGATCTTAGTGGAGGTTCCTAGAACAATGAAGCAGACTATTAAAATCTTAACAAGCCTAAATAAATCAATTTTTTAAAAAAAGCTTTCATTCACCTAGCTTACATAACCCCCCTCCGTGAATTTTTCTGATTAATCTCCCAAATTTGTGAGAAAGAACAAAGATATTTCTCTACCCACCCTAAAGCAGAATGAACCTTTTAAACTCTCTCACAGGTACCAGGGCAGAGCCACATGTCATTTTCTGGTCCCTTTTTTGTCACTTCTGGGATATTTGAGGGTTCACAGTCAGTTGCTGTTCACTGCAAAGTGTGCAGCCTCCCATCCTCAACAGGGTGATAATCTAATGGAGCCTTGGCCTTTGCCTCTCAGGTGAACCTGGACTCCTGTACCAGGGAGGAGACAAGCAGGAACATGCTGGAGCCCACAATAACCTGCTTCGATGAAGCACAGAAGAAGATTTTCAACCTAATGGAGAAGGATTCATACCGCCGCTTCCTCAAGTCACGATTCTATCTTGAGCTGGCCAATCCTTCCAGCTGTGGGTCAGAGAAGCAGAAAGGAGCCAAGAGTTCTGCAGACTGTGCTTCCCTGGTCCCACAGTGTGCATAATTCTCACTTGGAGGCAGGGGGCTAAAATGCCAAGACTCTATGCTCTGGGAAACCTGAGGCCAAATATTGATCTGTATTAAGCTCCAGTGCTTTATCCACATTGTAGCCTAATATTCATGCTGCCTGCCATGTGTGAGTCACTGCCATGTATAAACTAGATTTAGTTTTGGTGTTTGAGTGTTCATCAGGGTGAGACCCCATTCTAGTCCAATTTTCCCAAGTTTCTTTTAGGGTGCCATGTGAGCAAGCTTCTAAATAATGGCCTTGTGGGTCTGGATTTTCAAAGATTGTTGGCAATTCTCTCCTCCCAACGGTTTGACCTCAGGTTGGCTGATTAGTTAGTACACTTCTTGTGACATCCACATGCACATGCATTCTGTGAGCCAGCACTTTCTCCAGACTCCAGACGTTTAGAGGAGGTTGACCTATTATATGTACCTTTGTGTGTGTTTGTATATATTTTATATATACATATACACACACACACATACATTCTGTGTGTGTATATACATATCGATGTTTGTGTATACGTGTGTGTGAGTGTAAGACGCAAGAGTACATGGGAAAGACCCTAGGTGCTCATAACTTGAGTGCATGTGTTTATGTACATGTATGTTCTGATCTCTGGTCTTTCATACTGCATTTGAACAGGGCAAACTGCACTAACTGCCATGTAGGCTAAGAAAGAAATGCTAACCTGTAGAAAGACTTAGAAAGCTAAGTCTGTAAAATTCCATGGGTCTTGCTGGAGAGGCATCCAAGGGACTTCATGCTTAATTTAACCACTGACAGCCTCTACCTTGAGCACTATTCTAAGGAGCAAATGTCATAAAGACACAGAGCTTTCTTGGGCTGGTTATCACTAATGGCACTTTTGAGTTCCTACGCTGCTGGCCTTCCCTTCTTTGTCTGGGTGCTCAGGTCATGCTTGTTAGCAGCTGGGTTAGTACAGAGTTGGGAGACGGGATGCTTGAGCTGAATGAAATGCAATTAAGGCCTAGCCAGCTATACCTGCCATAAGTTATTAGCTGAGCAAGGGAACAGAATTTAAAGGTTACTATTCTTATTCTTTACCCTTTTTTCTTCTCCTGATCAAGGTGCTCTTCTCACTTTTTTTTTCCTGAGAACCTTAGCCATCAATGAGACTCCTTAGTTCATGGTGGTTGGTTGGTTGTTTCCCCCCACTCCCAAAATGGCTCTACGCTATGTAAACCAGCAGCAGGGGAGAGATTATATTTTATAAGGGGGAAACAAGTTTTCACAAACTTGAAAAGCCCCTGTGAGTTTTCTCTTTCAAGGTAGAAGAATCTTGTTAATTTCATCCCAAACATCAGGACTAACTGAGACTGAAGGCATTGTTTTTCTAGGCTCTGAGGCTAAATGAGAGGGAAAAGAAGGGTCAAAAAAAAAAAAAAAAAAAGGGATACCTAGTGTTGTTAGAACTACTGACTACTGTTTGGAACTTTTCAAGGCACATGAAATACTTGAAAATTTCGCATTTATGTTATTTATGATGTTGTTTTGTACAATGTTTTTATTATTATATTGTTTTATAAATGGAGGTGCAGGATATCACCTGAATTATTAATGAATGCCCAGGAAGTAATTTTCTTCTCATTCTTCTAAAATACTGCCTTTGAAAGTGCATACACACAGACACACACACACACACACACGCACACACACACTACATCTGTTGCTCCAGTATAAATTACATGTATGAGCAACCTGTGGCTTTTAAACCAATGTACTGGGCTGCAAAATGAAGACACCAGAGTATGCGTGTAAGTCTCATTATATTAAAGATGTAGGTTTTCTAATTGTACCTTTCTTGTCTCTCTGGCAGTCTTGCTCTTAATATCCCTGGAGTTCCTCAACAGTGTCCCTTTCTGTTGCACAAAATTCCACAATTTTGTCTCCAGTTGACTTCAAATGTGAAACTTTACAGGTCTTGCCTTCTTACAATTGTCATCACTTTCAGATTATGCCTGTACTCACAGACTGCTGTCTCACAAATAGGTCTGGAAAGTCATTCTGAATGAGAAGTAAATTATTTTATGTAATACATTTTTGAGTGTGTTTTTCAATGTATTTTCCTGTTATTTCATCACCATTTGATATGGTAAGCTTACCTGCACATGGTCCATGGACAGAATACACCTTCCATATGCATGCCTGTTTCTATCATATGCTTTATATATAGGCCTCAAAGCTGATGCTTCCAGTGAAACACATGCATCTTAATTATAAGGGTAAATAAATGCTTCACACAGAACTATGTGCTTGGAAACACATTAATGATCCACAGAGTCATGTTATAAGAAACATCAGCGTGTAAGGTGACGTTAGAAAATGACTCATATGGAGTCTTTTATTCTTCCCATGTCAAGCGACTCTGGAAAAGAAAATAGAAACTGAATATTGTATATTCTTCTGTTCCTGCCACTGCTCCCCCTGCCTGTAGTCACAGAACCAAGGCAGTCTTGGCTTTGGAGACTTTGCTAAGCAGATTCAGTGGTTTGTTTGCAGGTTCTCCATAGGTTTTCAAGGGATTGAGTTCACCTTCCAGAGCAGTTCTTCGTCTACCTCCAATTACTTGCCTGATTGAGAAAAGATGGAACAGTGGGAATGGAGGGGGTTGAAAGGAGGTCTAGATGTCTGGGTTGCCCAAGGTGTTCAAAACCCTTCCTTGTCTTTTGCTGATTCTCTTCCCTGGAAACCAAGTCACAGAACACTCACACCCACAGTCACTGGCACTCTGTCTATTACATCATGAAACTGCCATTTCCTGGTCTTTCTTTCCCATTGTCAAAGTCATGCTTACAAGGTGTTAGGGACAGAGGATCTTAAACATTTTTGAATAACAGATTTTTAAAAGATCTGGTGGAAACTACTGACCATCTGAGAAAACTACACAAAGGAATCTAAATTTCTCATAGATGTTTATAGGAAACTTTTGCAAACACAAAAACTCACAAACTCTCCAAACACACAAAACTATCATTCCTTTCTTATACTATCGCTATGTCAGACTATCACAGAGTGTGCAGTTGCCACTCCCTGTATGTGATAGCATCTTCCAAGGATTACAGGGCAATTCAAACTCCCTGCTATTAGCAAGTGTGAACAGTGTTCTTTCCCCCAGTCTTTACCTCCTTTCTTTCTCCTCTATAGTTGGCTATTAAGTAAATAAAGAGTATGTGCTGACTCTTCTTCTGAAGGTGATATATATCGAGGACTATCTTTTGAAAAACACTTGCTATTGCCGGGCGCGGTGGCTCATGCCTGTAATCCTAGCACTCTGGGAGGCCAAGGCGGGCGGATCGCTCAAGGTCAGGAGTTCGAGACTAGCCTGAGCAAGAGCGAGACCTCGTCTCTACTATAAATAGAAAGAAATTAATTGGCCAACTAAAAACATATAGAAAAAATTAGCCGGGCATGGTGGCGCATGCCTGTGGTCCTAGCTACTCGGGAGGCTGAGGCAGGAGGATCGCCTGAGCCCAGGAGTTTGAGGTTGC